>VZTL01059261.1:38550-55411 GCA_013400535.1 Scopus umbretta
TTTTTAACAGAGCCAGTGATTCCTATTTCAAACTATCAGATCTACTGATATTCTGAGTTGGATTTCAGCCATAAGCAGGAAGACAGGAAGTGCAAAAGAATATTTCTTTTAACAAACAAAAAAGGTATTAAGGGCAAAAGATATTGGACGTGTTAATCTTGATTGCTCTAACTAAAGACAGAGCGAGAGGGGGTGAATCCCTTCAGGTACTCCTATCCTGCTAGTTTCATACTGTTTTCTCAACACTAGTGTGACAGGGATAGCTGAGCAAAACCGTTCTTATTCATATGTGGACAGAGCCTGTAAGCACTAATTCCCCCCTACAGATAATGACTAAATCCCACTTCCAGTGAAACCGGAGTGAAATTTTAATAGTTCTACTGGTCAAGGAGGTGATCTGATTCCAATTATTACAAAGGCAGCAGATTGTAGCCTATTGAATATAAAAAAGGAGAAAATTAGCAGCCTAATAAGTAACCAAGCAACAGAGGCAAGTCATTATTGCTATGAAAAAGTTAGCTTTAATATTCACTGATTTTTACCCTAAGTTTACAGAGCTAAGATGACATTATCCCAGGCTTTCGCCAAGAAAGGTCCCATATCACTATCATCTTTTGTGATTTTCACTCCAGTCAGCAGCTTTCTCACCAGGACTCCACCAGAGCCCCTTAGTCTTTCCTTTCTTAGCTGCCTAACAGAGCTGAGCTCATTTAACATCTGTCACGGATACCGTGCTTACACTTCTTAGTGCAGTGTAAAGATACCCAAGTTAGCTTCTTTACAGAGCAAATTAGTCTGTGCAGACCATACCAGCAGATGCTGCTTCCGGCACCCTACCTAATCTGTTAGAAGTATCTTGAGTATCTCAGCTTGGTACTGCACTGTGTGGTGGAGACATATTATCGCTTGCTCAATAACTTATGCGAATGCCTTGGTTTCTACTTCCAGTATCTTAAAGTGGGGTTATTCTGCTTCCTTATAGGAGTGCTGTAGGGATAACACATACTACTGAAGTACTCAGCATGGTGAAAGTAGCCATGCAAAACTCCACCAGCGTCCTTCTGTGGGTGGTGCAAGCTGAGCTGGCCCCTAAGTGAATGCGTGCATTCCTCTAGCCTCCTGATGCCCTGTGTGACTTTCTCCCTTCCTTCCGAGCACAAGTCAAGCAGTGGATCAAACATGGAGAAACAAGAGAAAGAAGGATTTCTCCCTATCCCCTGTCAGATTAGTGGCCAGTCAAGCATATAGCTTTAGAGGAATATGTAAAGTAAGAAAAGAGAGAAATTGCTAGGTTGTGAAAGGGCGAGAATGGAGAGTAGCTTAATTAAATTAACTGGGGGAATATTTACACTTCCCATTTCTGAGATTTGCAATTCTGTAGAATAATCTCCCAGAGGAAGTAATGAAAACCTCATCACTGAGCCATTTTAAATGACTTAGAATAGCTCTACAGTGAGCAACAGTGTGGGGGCTGTGGACTGGCTTTTGGTTCCTGCCTCTCTCTCTTTCGAATCAGGCACGCTCCCCTTCTATCTCCATGCCATGAACTATGGGGTAATCCATATCAACACATTAGTGTATTTGACTTTTAAAACCTGTATAGATACTTATCCCAAATAAATTAATAAGATTACCAACAGGATTAATGTACTGTTGTTTGTCATTTTTCTGTTTCCTGTGATCATACAATATAAATGTTAATTTAAAACTCTTGGCTCACTCTTGAAAGCATTTCACAATGTGGATTCCCCATGCACACACATATCTGTTGAAAGCTTTCCCCATAACTTTGCATAGTACTAAATATTTCTTCTCTTGTCTAATCCTAGGAAACTTCAGCTAAAACAAGACCTTTATGGGTCAAGATCCTTTGTATTCTCTTATCTTAGCATCTTAGCATAGACATTTCCAAGTTAAAAATGGAATATTTCAGAGGATTTGAGTTGGCATTGCACAGCCCTAAGGACAGAGCCCATCTTGGGTATACCCCAAAGGTATCTGCTGCAGACATGATGAGAACAGCTGCATCACAGATCACAACTTCCAGTGCCTCATTTGGCATTTCTGTGTCTTTACCAAATGTAGAGCCTTATATTTGGTCATTACATAAATTGCGTGCTGTTGTTTTGCCTCTAATACCTGGTGCTGCAATTGTGGAGTAGCTTTTTCAAGTGTTTGTTCTCCCATCTATGTACCAGCTGAGATAAGTAACAAGGTCTAAATGTGTAGGCTTTGCATACTACACAGCTTACTCACCTCAGACTAGCTAATTCTGTTGCCACTCTGCAGAATTAATTCCACTTCAGCTTACTATGATAGTTTGCCTACTTTATTCATAAATATCGTGATTCTTTAGCAGAAAAAATATTAAAATTGAAATGAGAAAGCAAGCTATAAATTATATTTCTAGGAGGTAGACAGTATTTACTGGACCCACTGAAGTTTTTCCTACTATTTCAATTAGAGACAATATTATGCTTCAATTTCTGTTGGAAAATTATGTTTAAAGTTTCCATGAAAAACATCTGCTGTATTCCACCCCAGCATTGGCAGTCGTTCAGCAATAGATTAAGTCACTCATTCCGTATATACTAGTAAATTTAGTCTCCCTTCTGCTGAAGTTGTTATTGACCATGGCTTATTGAAGGACTCACTTTCTAAATGTCAATTTCTAACTTTTTCCGATTTGACTACTCTTCACAAGTAAATACCTTACTTTTATCTTTCTCTATCATTTGCACCTTGAATGCAAATGTTGCTTCCAGACACACAGTGTTTTGGAAAATCAGGCCATCAGCCTTTCCCAAATATAACTGAACATTTGTTTTAATCTTGGCTTTTGATGATGATGCAGATGATATTGTTCAGAACTTTTTGTTTTATCACAAAGGTCTTATTATAGCATGGGCAAAGGTAATCATGATCCCAGCTGATTACTTTTTACATTTTCTATCTTGAACTACAAGAACAGCTCATTAGAAAAGGGTTGCAATACAACAAGCATCAGTCATTCCCTGAGCAAATACACAGCAGTACTGTTTGACATATTTCAATGTTTTGGATAAAAGTGATTTAGCTATGTTAAAATTAAATATTAATTTTGCAAGTGGGTTTCATTATTGCCTTTTTGCAATAAGATAAACTGAGTTTTAAAGATCCCTAGCAAAGACAACATAGCTAAACGCTACGAGAAACAAAAGTAAAAAAAACCCCTGAGATCTGTGGTTTCCTTCCTCTAGACACCAGTAAATGAATTTCAAGGGGAATTAGAGAAGTTATATACCTAAGTCTTAATGACATTATCTAGACCATGGTGTAGTTACGCTTCATGGCACATTTTACACTCCTGATCCGCCAGTTACCTTGAACTTTCGTGGAGCACTGCAGCTGTCTCCTAGCCCATCCATCCAGGTCTCGTAGGTGGACATCCAGGTCTCATCCTGAAGAGGAATTTGGACATGATTGGGTATGCACCTGGGCCTGAGAGCTGGGGAACGCAGTGCCATAAAAGTTGGGGTTTGTGATTTTTGAATTCTCCTTCCATATTTCTGTATTCTTAATTATGGCTTAGCCAGAGTCAGAAAGAAGTGTTTCTAACATATTGACAAAATTTTTGATGGTTTTCCTGTATTCACCTCAATACTCAGCTTTAAACTTAGTCCAGGTAGAGTCCAGTATTTAAAAACTCATTAAGTTCTTAAACAAAACATGAATTGATCCTATTTTGTGTTTGACTGGGTTGGGATTCTGAATTTGCTACAATGTTGACTTTCATGCCAATGCATTCTGAATTTCCAAGATATACAGAACTGTTTGAAAATGTTTACATGCATACTTGTGCCTTGTACAATAACTACCATTATTGCACAAAGACCTCTCTTCAGTGTACAAAGAATCTGTTGCAGAACACTACATGGATCGTAAGTGGTAAATTATTAGTATCTCTAGGCAAATTTTGTATCTGCCAATTTTTACACTGCAGACATTGCCCCTTATATGTAGTTTACAGTCCTCCTACTGGTACTTAAAGATTATTATGTTTGAGAAACTGAATGATTACTTCTTTCTTCTGAACATTCATGTAGTTTTATAGCTTTTTATACAGAATATATACACTAATATGTAGGGTTGTAATTCTTCTATTGTATTCGGTGCAAGCAGGGCACTGTGAAATAAAATGTCTATTTGCAACCTTTATTACAACAGAAGCTTGTCTAAACTTCAAGAAATAGTCTGTCTATACCTGTCACAATTAAAAAAAAGAGACTGTGAGTGAGGCCAAACAGTACCTTTCTAAAACTACTAGGAAACTTCCTAAGAGTCATCAACAAATGTGTCTTATGAATGATGTCATGTATGAAGAGAAAGTAATGAGGCTTGGATATGCTATGTATGTAAAAGGAACCTGACTGGATAGTACAATCCCTACGCCTTTTGCTTCTAATGCAAACAGTAGCTGAGTAAAGTTTAAAAAAAAAAAAAGTCTGATTAGAATGAAACCTCTGCAGCACACAGACCGAGGCTTTCAGTCACCAAAAATGAAAGTAATGAAAATCAGGACGTGAACACTCACTGTGTCAGGCTTTGGGGAAATAATAGCTGTCTTTCAAATCAGAAGGCTTCGCAAAGCCTGTTAGAGAGTGCACAGCAGCAACCCACATAACTCTGCCCTCATGTTAGGGAATCCAAAACACAATTCCACCAGCAGTGCTACATGTAGGCTCCACAAATATTTGATTATATCTCCTCTAAGAGCCTAACAAAATCTAAATTAATTATTTGGGAAGATGACTAATAGCTTAGCATGAATATTCCAAACAAGCCTTCCTAGGTATTTGTATAAAGCCACTCGAATTAACCTGCTCTTTTGTGTGTGTCTGTACATCTAGATCAGTGCATTTTCATTCCTTTTATTTGCTTCATAACATGCATACAGACCTGTGTGCCAGACAAACATGAATTAAACAAAATTACTTACTACATAAGAATAAGCAATTAATTTACAGTATATAGCATTGATATCCAGTAAAACATTACACTTTAAGAATAATTTGTTCGCCTTCAGATTTTTTTAATTAGGTGGTCCCCTTATCAAGCTTAACCCGTCATCCAGGTTACTCTACCATTTGCTTAACTTTAAGCTCACATTTCTCGTTAAGCATATGGCAGCCAGTTTGAGGCCTTAAAACACGCCAGTCTGGGATATATCATTCCCTTCACCCCATGAGAGCAGAGATAGCTGAAAGATCATGAAAACAGCTCCAGTGGAAAAAGCTATTAAATTTTATTAACCAGGGCCCTGAACCAGGAATCATTATTACAACAATGCAAAGTGGAGGTAAAATATCACCTCATCAGTGTGATAGTATTTTACAACCATTTCATACTTATGCAAATGATTGCATATGTGAAAGGCAATAATGAATTAATGGACCAACCACATAGTAGCATCAAGGGTAAAAATATAAATTTGTTTAGGATTCACTAGAATGATAGAGCAAAATTTTAAACTACAGAGAGATTCTTTTTCCCAGAAAAGTTCTTCCTTACATTCACATCACATTTATGGCTATCATCAAATTCTAATATGCCTTCAGATGGATGTGAAAAATGTTGTAATACACAAAATCTGTAATTGCTACAGGTTGTATAACTTGCTGGTGGGATAGGAAGGCGAGACTCCAATGAGTTGATAATCTTTCAAGTAAAAGGTTAAATTTCTGTTCATTAGGCTGTAGGAAAGGTAGGGTTTTGATGAGAATCTTTCCCGGATGACTGCTAATCTTTTTGTTCCGCACACAGATACGCTGTTGCCTATTGTCATGGTAACAGGCAGCTCTACTCCGCTCTGCTTCTATCTTTTCTTAGGGGATGGACACCCATGCACTTCTCCCCATGTATAATCCTGTCATTCTTCCAGTCTTATCCTGAAAGGTTTGCACTGGCCCTTATCTTTCACACACCCACCCCTTCCCCAGGAAGGGACCTTTCTTTGCTCTCAGGGACAGGAGACAGCGATGCGAGTGATTTTATATTGTCCTGCCATGGAGGGTACAGGCACCAGCTCGTGTTCATGCTCTACCTCACTGTCTGTACAGGTGCAATTGGATCACACTGCTTGGCTCCCAAAACTCAAGCTGACATTGGAACATGCATAATGTGATGCAGGCATACAAGTACTGACCAAAACACTATTATAATGAACAATTTTTATTTAGTAGCTAGAACAATGCACTAGTGAAAGAAAGATTCAAAATTAGCAGCCACATTTCAAGCATGTTTAAGCTCATCCAGTCTTTCACTTGCCTGCAAACTCTGCCCACCTGGCTTTCCGAGCAAAGCGCAGGGACAGACCCAAGCATGCAACCCACCAGCCAGCCTGCTTGCACCTGCCTGCTGTGGCTCCCTCCCCTGCATTCCTTTCACTATTTGCTCTGGCTCTGCACCTTAAAGACCCTTCTTGTATTCAGATAAAAGGACAATTTGCTTTTGCCTAGGTGTGTAGTTCTGCTAACTAGACAGATCTCTCAGAGTGAAATATTTATCCTGCTCATAATGCAAACACACCACGAGAGTGACAGCCTTTTCCAAACTATTACAAATCACCCAGGATCACCCCCACGCTTGTCACACATACCTATTCTCAAAATGGAACCACACATTGGCAGATTTTTCAGTCAGTTCAGCGAAGGGAAAGCGGCCGATACAAAGCCCGAGGGCTGTTCTAGCCTACACCAACTGGCAATGCTCCCAGAGGGAAAGTACACCAGCTGGGGAGAGGAGTATGGGCTCCAGTGGGGAGCCTCAACCCTCCCTCCTTTGGGAGCAAAGAGTGGGGACGGTGCAGGACACAGAGACAGGAATGCTGTGACTGCTGAAACCAGTTAGCTACAAGGAGAATTGCCACCTTGCCAGAGCCAGGTACTTTTTTAGCTCCTTTGGATAACTTAAATGGTGTGAAGTCTGGAATAGACAAGGGTATCTGGCAAAAAGGTTTCAATATAATATCGATTGAAAACCTTTGCCCCTAGTTCTAGGCTTTTTATCATCATCTTGTCATTCTGTTCAGTGGTCTGGCAGTGTAAAAAGAATCTGAATTACTGATGTAAAAAGCACAGCAGAAAAAGAAACAAAAAACAAGTTGCTTCAGACCCTCCTTACTTTTCATTAAGAAATAAAACAGGGTGAGGAGGGCGCTATTTATTTTCCTTTTCTGGCCACCTTTGTAATGAACAGGCCAGCACAGCCAAGAAGCATCTCTTGACTCATTCAGTTAGTAATTTTTGCTTACCTTGTTTTTCACCTAGGGCTAGTCTGAGTAAAACTTAGCTTAAAACCTGGATGGAGACCTCAAACTTTGGCCCCGTATGTTTTCTGGGTGCAAATGGAATGAATGAACAAATGTATGACTGCATATTTAGTGCTACAGGCAGTACTTGTTGTATTTAATAATAATGTCATTCTTTACATTTGAGTCTTCCAAAGCAGTTAATATTTGCAATAGTCATATAGTGTTGTTATTAATTATTATTGTGTTCACAGATGCAAGCTGAGATAAGATATATCTAAACACCTTCTCAAAGCCATACAACACAATCTAAATCTGTGGATTCTCAAGAAAAAGATAAGCGTAGCGCTGACCTGCTTTTCACCTCATCACGACCTAGACAGTTGGCCTTTCACTTGTTAATGACCTGTATGATTGATCCATAATTATTAATAGCAGTAGGCATTCAAAAAAGCTGGGAAGGCTCAAAGGACTTCTTGTCCATGTACAAAACTAAAAACAATAGAGAAGGCCACTGGTGCAGTGGAATGTCAAAGGGAAACAGTCTTTCTCAGCCATGATAATCTTACAAAGCAATTGTAAGTGACATTGGGCTTTAGATGCTGAATAGATAATACAGTGCTATAAAAAATTATATGAGTAAATTTTACTTTACTTATATTTTCTACTATAATCTTTCCTTTCTCTCTATTTTTTCTAGCCTGTCTACCCATCTTCTTTATGTGCTTTTACACAGAGCCTTTCTCAATACACGAGGAATCTATTAAATCCTGGAGAAAGTAAACATGCATGAGAAAAGATGCTGGTATTTTTCTGCACTATCTCACTGAGCTCTCTGAATGCAAATACAAAATGTAAGCAGCAATGAATGACAGCTAGGGGCGGGTTTTCCGTATAAGAAAGAGCCCATATTTACCCCAAAGCACTTGTGTCTCCGGCATAGCAGTTTCTGGGTTAGTGCAGCAACTGGCTCATATATGAAAAGCCTGTTACGCATATTGTAGACAGTGACAGCTAATGGCATCAGAAGTAGGCAGACAGACAGCACAATTGTAAAATAAATGACTAATAGGAAAATAACTTAGGATATCAAGACTGAGTACCCCAGACTGCTGATGGTGTACAGAAGGAAAAAAGAGGTGCATAGAAATAGAAAAAAGAAATATCAGTCCACTGGCCAAGGCAAAGGCAGAGCTTAGTGTGGAAACTTTTCAGCAAGCTAAACGGAAAAAGAGTAATTTCCCCCCCTCCTTAAATGCAGCTGGAGAGGAGAGCGCTGTATGCCATACACCCCCTTTATTTTAACTTGTGCTTCACAGAGAGTCACAAGCAGGCTGCTCTGTTATATATGATCTTTAATAATCTCACTCACATAAACATGTGCACTAAACCAGAGGATTGATTGTAACCTGTTCCCAGATATAACATGAGGCATTTGGGCCCACAGTCTGCAATCAATTTCCAGACTCTGCAAAGGTGAAGAGAGACCTGAATATTTTTTCTCATTCCTAAATTATTACTGGCTCAAATGTCCTGAATACAGATTAGAAGAATTACCCGATTATATTAACCTAGGGAAAGAGTTGAATAAAAATCCATGCTCATATTTCAGGAAAATAGTCTCCATTAGAGAGTAAAATCCATCTCCCTCTCCCCCTCTCTCAAGTACTTATATCCAGCTTGCAGTGCTTTTCATAACCCATTTTTGGGGTATGTGAATCTGACTGAATTTTGTCTGCCCTATATAAAATATTATGAAGTCACCTAGGACTCATCCCCTAGGACAGCAATAAACCAGCCCTCCCGCTGGTCACAAACACATAACATGCTTGCATTTAATGTTTGCTCTGCTCCCTTTGACATGTAATCATCTCTATGTAAATTCTAGCACACTGAAACTCAGTTCATATTAACTTCAAGTTACCTGATTCAGATACAGAAGAGGACAATAATTTATCGGCCTTTTCTTAAAGATCAAAGCAGCCTGTCCCTAAAATATGTCCCATAACATGCAAATGAATCTTAATGTCTCTAATTAGATTATAACTTGAGGGTGCTTTCTGCTGTTGAAATAAAGTGTGACTGTATCATAGGCTTAACGCACTCCAAGGATCTGATCTTCTCAGCAAGCCACAACCATACTTCCTACCCTGGTCTATGACTTCCCTACCCTCATTTGTTTTGCTACAAAAAAAAATAAATCTTTTTTTTTTTTCCAACATCTCTTCTTCAGCTCTAACACTGATGACATTGTGGAAATGCTCGGGGAGATGAGACTCGCTCATGATAGGTGTATGAGTTACTGTGGCTCTGTTGTGCAACATGTTCAGCAACTGTATATGACAAGGTCTAGAGGCTTTACGTACTTGCTGATGAGTAAGAAATTAATTCCGACTTCAAGCTTATTCTCCACTGCTGTATCTTATACAGGGAGATACGTATGTCACGGTGGTTATCTTGCTTTAAAATCCCAGTGATGAGAAACCTTTATACTTCCACTAAGAGGTACCAAAGTGAGGTCAACACTACATCATATGCCTGTAAGTGACTCCACCTGCTCTGTTCCATAGTAAAATAAGATTTTGCTGTCTCCACAAAGCTTTAAAGCAGGAAACAAAAATGCAGGGTAATCATCATGTCGGAAAACATTTTGTTTAGCTTGGAAACATAAGCCTTAGTCACCTGGTGCAAATATATGTATTTAAAAATAAAAAGGTGTGGTTGGCGACTGGGCTAGCACTTCCATTTCCACAGGGAATACTGTAAACTCTCAAACAGAAGCTGCTTGGTAAGCAGGAGGTGAGAACAGAAAACGTGCAGAGATGGCTGAATATTTGTTTCAAATGCAGCCCTTCTTCACGCTCATGAATCATTTCTTAACTGATCCTGATTTCTTCAAGTACATTTGTTGTTGACATGCTACAGGGTATATCTTTAAAGCAACACTGCTAAGAAGCAAATATCATTATGACTTCTGTGCACAGGAGATGGGAAATCTGACCCATCTCTCTCTGCTGTGTTATTATATCAAAATATTATACTGTAAGGTTGCTGGGGTTTTTGTCTGTTTGTTTCTGTGGTTTTGGTGGGATTTTTTTAAACTGTGGTCTCACACTATTCCTCAGTAAGTCCTGCTGGTTTATTTGGGCATCTCTAGGTTAATATTAAAATCAATACAAATGTTTTTCAACTAATTTGTGGGAATTAACTTAAGCATTTGGATTTTCTGGAAACACTGAAGTTGAATATGCATAAGGTCACTTTTTTTTTTGCACAAACACTGGATGACACAAAAGCAGAGAAAGAATTTGTATCTAACAAAATCAGAAAATGGTGCTAACGAATAAGAATTGGGGAAAAAAATTAAGAGCCTTAGGATGTGTGATTATTTTCAAGAATATTAAACTCGTGCTCACAGATATTTGGACAACGAATACTGGAGCTGCACAAATAGCAAAACAAACTCATGATTCCTATTTTTCAGGATGTTTAAAACTCAGTTGTTCATTAAAAAAAGACCAAGCAGTAATTCCAGGATCAGGTTTGTGTGCTCAAATGGGTTGTTTCATTGTGTATTTTTCCAAGTAAGTTAGAATACTTGGTTTGCATGCTCGGCACAGTTTGTCTAAGAAGAAAACATGTGCAGAATGGATTTGAGGACTTTCACTGGCAGCCTGCAAGTTTCACGCTGAAACCTGTGATGTGCAAATCCTAACATTCTTAACTTGAGTATTCAGATAAGCACCGGAGTATTAGTAAAACACAGACCTTTGGTGTAGGATTTGACCACAGATGTTTTTTAGTGGTTAGACAAGATAAGAATGGGCGTTAGGTGGTTAGTCCAAATGTGATAGGCCCAGGGCAAAGAGAAGGGTATTCAGATGGGGCTCAGATGGATCCACTCAGTCCGTGGGGACACGGAAAAGGACTTGGGCAATGATGAGCTTTAAGAATGTTGCCTGTGTTCTGAAGAAGCTAATGAAAGAGGGTGGAGGCAGAGTCTCTGAACAAAATAAAAGTTGTGAGTCTAGGAATTAGAGAGAGAAGCAGAAGGCTGTGGCTGAGGCCTCCTAGAGAAACTATGAGGCTAGTTTCCTTCATGAGAAGGAGTTGGCAGAGAATTAGAGAGCTGAAGTCTTTGAACAAAGGTGTCCTAATATTTGAGCTGGAATGGTCAGAAGAGGCTGGCTCATACAACACCTAATGAACTGGAGCTTCCCAAAAGGAAACTTTTTTCCATATGAGTCATGTCTTTGCAAGAGCTGAGAACCTTACAGTGTCACCACTGTGCAAGGAACAGGAGAGCAGACAGATGAGACTATGCCTGAGTCCTACAAACAGATATGCAAATTTAAAGAGAACCACCCAAAAAAATCATAAGCTTATGGTAATAAATAGATTTACATGTAAAAATTCTAGGTCATTCTTCAACAATAGCAAATCTCTCACTGAAGGAACCTTGCATGCTCTTTACCACTAATTTAAACTGAAAACATAGTCAAGTCATGCCAGATACAGTCAGTATTACAAGATCTACAGGTCTAATCCACTTCCCTGTAACATGAGTTGAATAGCATTTAACCTGTATGCTGCAAGTTGGTGTAGGCCCATTTAAGACTGAGCATTTTAACTTTTTTGTCTTCCTAAAATCAGTCATACTTGTGTCAAGATGAAAAATTATAGTGGAAGAGGAGAGCTAAGCTTAATACATAACAAAATGGGATATAATGAGGAGAAATTTTTTCACTCATCTACCGAAACAGATTTACTATGTAATTTTCTTATGAATGACCTTCTGTGACTCTATTTGACTAGCACACAATTTGCTGTAAAATGCTATGTATGTGATTCTAACACTACTTTAAAGCAATGTTGGATCAGATGTAGCTGAAAATGGCAACAGTATTTTTTTTTTTCCTAATATGTCAGAATAAACATAGAACATTCGATTTATTATTCTGAGGCCTTTTGGTTCTAGTGTGGTAAATATTACTCAGATTATTTTTATTCTAGTAGCACACATAGCCTCTAATGAGACTGGGCCCTCACTGACCTCATTACGGATACAGTTTGGGTCCATTTATGTAAGTGGTGATATGCAATGAAGATGAAATATTTGGGGGTTTCTTTCTGATGTTCACCCAGTCATTTCCAACTGGATTTCTTTGAACAAAACTGAAAAACTTCTTTCACAGCAAACAGGTCTGAATTTATTACCACTTTTTTTCTCATTTATGTCTTGAAACATGAAATGTTTGTAGTCCACAGAAGCCTAAATCTTTACTTGTGAATAAATTATTTGGAATATCCTGATTTATTGTGGTGTTTTGGGGCCATTTTCTTCTGCCTGAGTGACACCAGTCAGGGTCAATAGCATCTGTCCAAGGTAGTTTGATTTCACTTCTGGCCACTTGGAGCTATAAGAAGTAACATGGAGCTCTGACAATACCAGACACTTTCTGAAGACAGGCATTTAATTTTATGCTTGCATCAAGCAGGAAACATTGCAGATAATGCACGAATATGAAAATGTTATGCTTTCTTCCATAGAAAGCTGATCTAAAGGAGTTTAAGGTCTCTTAAACCTGAATTAGAAGATATTTGGGAATGCAAGTGATCCAGCACAGCTTTAGAAACCTGTCCTAAACCTGTCCTAAACTGTCAGGTGAAAAGTCCAGTTTGCTGAATTTGGTCACCAACAGGTGATTCTGGAGTTAGGAGCTTTGCTGGTGGGTCACAGAATGGAGACCTAGAACGGAAAAGCAAAAAGAAATAAAATATGTTCCAACTGGCACCAAAGGTTTGGTTTCCTCTGTAATTTAGTGGACTGTGGTTAGTCTGCTTTAGCTTTGATCTGCTATGTAATTGTTCCTTCTCTATCACACGTGTGGTCATGGGAGTTTCTGGTTCTTTGCAGGCTTGAAAATCAGAAAATTTATTTTGGAAACTAAGTATGGACATAGGAGCCCAGCTTCAGATATCTATTTTCCTTGCTGATAAATCACTGCTGGGCAGCTTCCTGCCAGAAGCACAAATGCCATACTGGAAATTAAGAGCTTTTAGCCAAATCAGGACTTCACAAGTATCATGTACTGCAATATTCTTACTTCTTTATGGATGCGATTCTCTAAGCTTTATTGCCTGCTACGTATATTTAGAGAAGGAAATAACTACATCTCCATTCCAGAAAAACAGCTTTGTGGCCTTGCTGCTGAAATCCATTAAGTGACTCTGCAGGGTGGGACAAGAGGTTGTTTTTTCTCTTTAGGTTATATATTTCACAGCTGTGTGATAGAGTATGAGTCTGTGTGGTCAAGGCCATCCACCTGACTGCTGTGTCTTTGTCCTACATTTGTTTATATCAGCATCCCTTGTGGATATCATAAAGCACTTATTTTCAAAGCACTGAAATTGTAAAAATATGCTATTCTTTCAGAAACACTTTGTCAGTGATAGGGATGTCATTGCCAAGATGAGCACGAACCCAGCAGAGGCTTGTTCCTTCAGCTCCACCCAGCTTTGCGCAAGTTTCCAGCAGGCTTTTTAATCGTGCATCTCTAACTGGCTCCAGTTAGCTGGCTGATGCTGAAATTGCTGTTGTTGTAAGGTCAGCAAAGGCCTGGGGTTTTGTTTGGTTGTTTTTTGTTTTTTTTTTTCCTTGATTCTAAGCTCTTTCCTGTTGTGTTATTGCGTAACTGGAGCTCTTGACAAAACACGTGTGCCTAAGACTGTTTTCTCTGGGAAGTGCTCAGTTCGAAAAGAATGTTGCCAAGTTGCAGTAACAGCATTTGTATTCTGCGTAAAAATTCATTTAATGATTTTGGATTCAGCCGTGCCACTAAAGGCTTAAAGAGGCATTTTTACAACAGAAGCAAACCATACCAAATACTCAGTAAGCTGTTCAAATGTCTGTGTCATTACTAAGACTTTCATTTCCACTGGGACATAATGCCGGGTTGGGTTTGTTTGTATGTTTGCAATACTTGAAATACGTGACAGGCTTCTGGTTTTCCTCTTCATTTGTTCTTACTTCTTAAATACAGTTGTTAAATGTTACGAAGACACACTGTTTTCTACAGTTGCTGAAGCACACAGTGAATGGACCTTTTTGGTGAGCAAGTTAGACTGTATGCATTACCTTCACCCGAGATTCCCTTCAGATTTTGGTACACACAGAATCTGTTAAAAATAAATTTTAAAAAAATTAAAAGTAATTCTTATGATCCTGTTTAAAAGTTAGGTACGTTAAGGCTTGATATACTTCTCATCTCCTCTTCAGATTTTCTAGGGTTTTATGTTTCCTTCTATGCAAGGCAAGATTGTCTTGTTAGACCTACATGTGGCTATACATTTTGTTCAGCTTTGTATTCTCTGTCAACTTGACCAGTCAGATATTATGCTAGTAATCTGGTCCCCATAAGGCTGATTCTTTCTGAAGCGTAACAGAGCACTGAAGAAACGTTTAAGGGATGTGACTGTAAACACAGGGGCTGTAGTTAGCATTGATTCTTTCGCAGGAAAGCATTTGCCTCAAGCTTCTTGTGTCACTTATTTCTAATAGTATTTTGGCTTTGGATAACCTAACAAATATCTGACATGCTGAACGAAGCAAGTATCATTCCAAAACCGTACTTGTATTAACATCTGTGATGCCTATAGAAGTAATTGGGTTTTTACTTAAAAAGTACTTATCCAATGCTTCCTGTCTTGGAAATAACTACAGTGCCTTTATACTGAAAAGCAATGAAGAACTATGACACCAAAGGAAGTGGCAAATTATCTCTATCTTATTTTGTTCTTCTTTGCCAATCCTGTGAAGACCTGTGAAATGGATTTATTTATAGATTCCTCTCTATCACCAGCGTAACCAAGCTCTCCTTCTACAGCTAACTCTTTCATTCCTGGCAATCACAGTAAAAGTAGCTGATAATTTCTTGTATTTTTCTTGGAACATTTTCTTTCTCTAGTTTCCTTAGGAACTGGCTATAAACACCTTATATGTATATATATGCAGTACAGTAATACTGCACATGTGCAGAATTGAATCAGGTCTCTTTCAGGTCTGCAGCTGAACAGGTTTTGGTGGTCTTTTTTCCAGCGACAACTGCTCCAAAATCAATTTTATCTTTCTTCTGCTTACATTCATTCTTCTACACCGTAGTTCTAGTGGTTCCCTAGGAACTGTCAATCAACATCTAACATAGCTTTACTGGGTGAACATAGAATCTGTAGTCTTTTCACATATATGGCTGAAACACTTGTACTCTTTTGGCACAATTGTCCCTTGCACAACCATTCCAGAAACAATTTGAATTCTCATCCATTTAGATTTATCTTTTGTGTAATATTGTGTTGTCTATCCCATTAGGTTATGTCCCGTGTGAACGTGGGAGCATCTTCTGATGTCAGTCCTCATGGGGTGGATTCCAGTATTTTTAGCTATTTGCATGCTGCTGCGATGTGGTTACACACTGTTGGCTTTTTTTCCTTCTAGTCATCTGAGCTGGAGGCAGCCTACAACCACGGCCTCTTCTGCAGCTTATTGTTATTATTCTCTTTTTTAAAGGTGTTCCACTGTGAACATACTATGGCCTTAATGTTATTATATTGGAAATCTGTTTTTCTCATTTCTCGCATATTTCTTTTGTTTGACTTCATTGTGTTACTGGAAATGTTGTATTATGCTGGCATAAACAGTGCTGCTGGTTTACATGATTTTTTCACTAGTGGTCAACGAAATTTAAGAAATTGCTCCCTGGGATAGCTGAACTGGTAAAACACAACTCTTGCTAAAAAAACCCCATATTCTTTCTCTGCTTGTTCTTTGTTGCAACAGGCAATCTTTATAAGTGGTGATAGAGACAAAATCGGTCTATCATCAAGCAGGAATCAAGCATGTTCTTTCCTCTGCAGACTTTCTCTTTTCCTTTCGACATTAGTAAAGGGACACACAGACGATAACAACTGCATTGTCCCATCTCCTGCCACAAATATTAGGACATTTATCTGATACTCTTGTGGCTTCTTTGAATGCAGTTTAATCCACCCACTAGGGTTTATATAACTGCCCTAGCACAGTGGCCATGTGGCAGGGAGCTCCACTGTAGCAGCTTGCTGTGAAACACCAGCAGTCTTCTGGGCCTCTGGCATACTGCTGCTTACTCCTGTTTTCTATTGAGCAGGATTGCTTCATTTTTGTGTGCTTTTGCAATCTCCTCTGCAGTTGTCTTTGTTATAGGATCTATTTAAATGCCCTTCCCCCTGCCCTTTACTCAGGAATTCTCCTCTTCTTTTCCTGTCATTTCCTAAGATTCAGGATTACTTATTTTTTTCAGTTTCCCAAGAGTTCTCTTGTTCTTCTCTCAAGCTTTTCCCAGCAGCCTAATTTCAATGAGATTTTCTTGTGTTCTTCCCAGTTTGAGAATAGTATCCATTTTTTTCTCGTGATGTTCTAGGAATAATAAAGCACAGTGACAAACCTTCCAGAAGTTAACCTCTTCAATTTGCAAGTCTGCCCTGTGCCTTCTTGCCCTCTCTCAAACCTGAATTATATATATAATTATGATTATATAT
>VZTL01059264.1:0-13904 GCA_013400535.1 Scopus umbretta
AGATGTATGACTTAATTACAAAGCAAGTCTTAGACTGCTGCTAGATAGATATATGTGTGTGTATATATATATAAATAAACCTTATTTACATAAGCCGTTGACCAAGTCTGAGACTAAGATTGGACCTAGCTGCAACTAGACTCCTCTCCGAAAGGAGTTTAGGCAGCAAGGGGGTCTATTCTGAACCTCGTGACTCGGCGGGAGGGTCCTCCTTATCCTCAGCATCCACGACCTCTCTGTGAATCATTCTAACACCAGTGTAACTTAATTTTCCTTTTTGCACTTCTTCCATGCAGTAAGAGAGTGAACCTTGCCATCTTCGAATTAAGTCGCTGTTTTGATTAATGTTGTCTAATCACTTTGTTAATCGACTGACGATTGAGTGCTATCAAAATATCACAATCAATTCCTGCAATTTGCCGCCAGTAAATTCTAAACTGCTACTAAATCAAACTGTGTGAAGTCATTCATTCATGACAAATTAACACAGTCGGCAGGATCCACAATTCCGCGTTCGTGACACTAGTATACACAGGCCGCCGTGTTACAGGCAAGCTAGACCACTTGGGGAAAACAAAAAACAAAAAAAGAGTTGGTGCTTGTGAGTGCAACAGTGAAAGCGGGTAAACTTCACCTTACTTAGACATTCTGTAAATAATTACCACCTTCCCCTTCCATGTAGTCTTTGTTATGCTAGCTACCTACATAAGCAAATCCCTTTATCTGGATAGTTTGGGTTAAATCTTCCAGTAGTACAGTACTTCTAGCTATAATGCCTCAGTTTTTCCTCTTATCTGAAAAGGAATACATATATGATTAATTAAAGAGCAGTAACACTCGTAAGACATGTAAAGCCCTTTGTAAAGGGCTACTGAAAAACCTTTTAAAACTCTATTTGGAGATTACTTTGTCTATAAAGAAATTCTATAAGAAGCAGTGAAACACAGCAGCAGTACAGAGTAGTTTGAATGCATGAGAAAGGGGTGCAAGCATGCACACGCTCTTATCAGTTTTTCATATTATCAATACAATTATATCTACTTTACTGGTGCATCTACTATTTTGACATTAACAGAGGTTTTTGACTTAACAAATTAATACAGATTTTAAGGACACAGAGAACTATCACCTCACCTAGACAGAACCCCAAAAATTTCTAACTTTACTCAGGTTTACTGCTAAGTCTAAAGAAAAACAAAGACTACAGCTTTACCTGAGACTAAAGATAATCAGTTCACGTGTTAAAAGATCCAGGGAAGGTAAACAAGCCCTCTATCTTCTTTTGAGGTGGGCTTTGACAGTAAAGTTACACAGAACGTATTTCTTAAACACCAGTTCTCGCTAAAAGAAGTTAAATCCAGGTTAGGGATTGATTTAAAAGGAAAAGTAAAATCCTAATTGTTTAGCAGTTAAACAAAAGGCAACTTTGAACATACCCAGCAGTAAGCCATGTGCTGTACCTCCAGGAGACTGCCTTCTAGACGCTTCTGCTGAAGGCAACACTCCTTCCTCCAGCGTAGGGAACTCCGTCAGGTCATTTCTATCACAAGTCAGGCCGAGCTTCGTCTCCGAGGCAGCAGTTAAACGGCTGGCATCCACTTCTGCTGGAAGTTGATACCATGACTCGATTCCCTAAGAACAGGTGGGGAGGAAAAAAAAAAGTGCTCAAGCATCAAGAAAGTTTTAAGACACATCTCCAAAGGAAACAAAGACTAAGTTGTGAAACAACAGAATTATTCCTTCTAAATTGTATTTCCTACACAAATACTTAGTTTTTAATGTGGAAGAACTATGATGCACTATGAACTGCTGAAGCCCACAGGCCGTCCTCACTACTGCCCAAGCTGTCATCACCCCCTATCCGGTCACCAGCCTTCCATCACCTGTCTGAAACTGAGCTCCATCTCCAAATCCTGCCCCTGCAGAAGGCTTTTTCCAAACCAGAATGACATCTCTCACTTAAAAAAAAAAATCTTGCTAAGGACAAATGCTTCAGCAGCATGCTGGGCCAATACAGTTCCTGACACGGAGTAGCAAAGATGGTTTGTGTTGTACAACGGGGGAGTAGCAAGCAGAACAGTTTTGGATTTGTCTTTAAAGAAAGTTTCTAGTTAAAGAAATTCTGAGTTCACATAGATAATGCCTGCGAATCCTAGCCAACTCTTTGGTATATTTTAAGAAAAAGACGTTCAGTTCATGTTCAAAGGGAAAGGAGCATCTTTAGCTCAAGTAATTCATTAAAGAATTTGCATTGGGATTACTGGGGAAGTAATTAAACAGATAAACTTTAATTATAGAAAAGGCACAGACCAGTCTTCAGTGCAGAGAATTAAGAATATAAATCATTTACAAGGCAAATCATTATCAACAATATATCTAACTTACAAGTACATATATGTCAATATAATCAAGGAAGTGTCCCAGTGAATTGGTAGAAGTGCAGTACTATCCCTACTTGATAGCTGCGAGCTCTTCTACCTTTCGAAACAATACTAAGGTATTAAAAGCTAGAAGACTTATCAGAGCTCACAACAGTCCTATTTTTCTGCAGTTCCAAGATACAGAAACACAGATCTTTACAGGGCGAGTATGGTGGAGGTCTAAATTATACAGATAAAGTACTTCATACTATTTGCAATCACAGAATTAACCTTCAACCACAACAAAAACAACGCACAGTACGAATACCCAATTAACAGCAGTTTTCTGACGTATTGCTTCTCCTAGGGAGATCCCACTGGTAACTGATGCCTGGGTTTCGCTGCTGCTGCGGCTCAAGGATTCCTCCTTCCAGCCACGACGTGGTGGAGTTGTTGCAATAGGCTAAAAGAAACAAACATGTGTTTTTAAAACAGATAATTTACTGGTATTTCAACACGCGTATATATTTAAGTAGTGGACAATGAATATAAAATACTCAAGCCATTCCCAACACCAGAAGTTGGGCATCTACCTCAATGTACTTAGGCAGTGACCTAAATTCCAGCCAGCGTCCTAAAACTGAACTAAAAGGGGCAGGTTCCTTTGCCACTTCAGATCCCAAAAAAAACAGTGAACATGACTTCCTGCACATTAGCCAACCATTTCTGAGGGCCAGAAGTTTATTTCTCATTTCCAACCCATGCACATGCAGCTCTGAGTAAATCGCAAAACACCAAGACGACTCATCACCTTGATCAAAGGCAGGTTCTGGCACTTGTCCTGTCTGGTTTATTAACGGTGGTTGTTGGGTTTTTTAAGAGTAATTTTAAAAGTATATTTATCTCTTATTTTATTAAAAGCAGAAGGTTTTTACTTGTATCAATGTTGTAAACTAAATTTTAAAAAGCATCTTAAGTGAATATCTTAAAGCAAGTCTAGGTTGATTTCTAGATTATAATTTAGCAATACCTGACACATTTTGAGGGCACGAATTGAAGTTACATTAGACTTCTGCCTAGAAAAGCGGCTGTAACTTTTTTTTTTCCCCACAAGGTAACAGAGAAAGCCGTTCTGCAGTCAGAAAGAAATTTCTCTTCTGTAATATCCCATGCCTGAGGTCAAAGCGACTGTACAGCTTTCCCCAGACAAGACAGCCAGCCAGGTTCAAATACAATGGTATATAATTACGAAAGCAGACATTGCTGGAACACCAAGATTCAGCCCCAAATTGTGAAGACAGGCATTTCTGGAACACCAAGATTCAGCCCAAACAAAAATGTTCCAGGAAAGTAGCTATCGGCTTAAAAACAAACCTATGGACTAGCACTGGAGAGTATCAGGTAATATTATTAATGCAGCAATTTAACATGAAGCCTCAACCTGAAGGACTTATAGCTCCCCCACCTCTTTAATACCCCTCCCTGCCCTCATCCTCTTCCTCACGTCAACTCAAGTTCCAATTTAACTCACTAACAATATATTTTTTTGAAATACCTCCAAGGGTAGCTTGGCTTTTTTTGTGACCAAGCCAGCAAATGGTGGGATCTAAAGAACACTGCAACGAGCGCAGGCAGGGAGGAAGCTCCCCGCCACCTACTCCTGGTCCAGGAATTGCGCATCTGCTGCGCGTACCGGCGGTGAGCTACAGCGGCCCTTCGCGCGGGCAAGCGACGTCTGACGGGCAGGAGGGACAGGTCACAGGCTGAGGAGAGGAGAGGATCAGTGAGAAAGCAGCAAATGATTTCCCAGAAGCCTGCCTTCTACGGGAATTATAATAACACTGTTGGATATGTGCCTTCAGTTATGAAGTCCTCCAGTGACAACTGTCTTTTTTTTTTTTCTTTAAATAGATTTTCTGATAAATTGGTCTAATATTCATTCGGAAGTTTCCATTCAGTAGCACAGAAGTACCTTGATGGACTGAGTATACCATTTGCAACCTTTATCACAAAAAAAGCAAGCCATGAGAGTTTTCGTGAAGACATTAATTACATTCTAAGAGCAGAGATCAGATGTAAACCTAGAGAAAAGTCCAGACACAGACCTGTTTCAGTGTAAAAGAA
Source organism: Scopus umbretta (assembly GCA_013400535.1). Taxonomy (NCBI): domain Eukaryota; kingdom Metazoa; phylum Chordata; class Aves; order Pelecaniformes; family Scopidae; genus Scopus; species Scopus umbretta. Next base: position 4,485 of record VZTL01059264.1, read on the forward strand.
ACACAAAATTCAGCATTTGAGATTGTTTTCTTGAACTGTGAACGTTACCTACCAAATTAGCTAAGCTGTCACCTGAATTCTGTTTCATTCTTCTTATGCACTAAAAAGCTGGCAAGGCTGTGACTAAAAGCTTAAGATTTTTTTTTTTTTTAAATTTATTACAAGACTGCTAGTCCATAGTGGAACTTAAGAAACATGAGTTTACTCTTGACCACTTATGGCACCTCAGTTAAAAGTGGTTCTTCTACAAAACATAACATCTGCAATCCATCTACAAAAAAAATAAATTACAGCCATCACAAATGAATGTTTTATCCCTCTCTGATGATCCTAAAAAGCCATGAATTCTGCCACAAAGACAGTGAATTTACAAGTTTCAGAGATAAACTGAAGAAAACTCCTTCAGTTCTGTTCAGGAGACACCTGAAATAGTCACCACCCAGTGGCTGGGTTGTCATCTACAGAGGGGAGTTTGGGCCTTCCCTCTAATTCCCGATTTCCAGGCGTGCAAGATTCCAGTGAATAGCTTGTTTTCACGCTTACTAAGCCTGAGAAGATGCAGAGCTGAAGACAGACTGCACCCTTCTTGCCTTTAAAGAGCATTTGGTCAGGGGACTGCCGAGACCCGCCGGCAAAGCACCACAGGCGCCAGCCAGCTTCAGCCCCAGTTCTGCCCGTGAACGACTAACAGCCCTTAAACTCTTCCTCCCTGGAAACTGCAGCCCACCTCACCTGTAAGATGGGCTTCCAATTCAGGATTTCTCCTTTTACCCCTTAAACGCCCGGTTTTACCTTTAAAATAAGTCACTTGTTCAAATGTCCGACTGCAACCTAAGGAACACTGCCGGGGCAACGCCTCTGCATTCTTCAGGCGGTTACAAAAACCTCGACTTGACACAGTAATCTCACAAATTTTAGCTTTTGGAAGGACAACAATTTCCAGAATTTCAGTACCATACGCAGTCTTAAATCCTTCCAAAAAATAGCATCACTGAAATGAAAACATGACTTCGCTTTCTATACAGGTCAGCACTGTATAGTAAATTACTTGGAATGGCAAGAATATCTTTGTCCAAAAATATTTAAAAAAAACCCCAACCTTTTTAAAACTGTTATAGCACTCAAAAGGAAGATGTTTATTACTGATGGTGTGTAAATCACACCTATGAAACTAGGACTCAACCAGGCAGAAACTACTCTTCCAAATTAATTCCCTGCACAAAGTGAGTTTGTTTGGGCTTTGTATCAGGACCAAAGATAATAATGGTAGCCTGTTTGCGTATATTCAATCCCTACTGCATTCCCGAGTTCCTATTGTTCATACTAATCAAGCCGTTAAAAGCAGCAGCACTGAAGTGTACACGACAATAGCTCTGAAGGCAAAGCATTCCAGTAGCTATTTGGTAATTTAATTAAGGCCTATTATTGAAAATTTGGTTTTACAATATGCATCTTCAGAAAAGGGCAATTTTATTAATTCAACTGGAAATTAATAGCGTTAGGTACTGGAAATTAATAGCGCTAGGTGAGGGACCCACACTGTGATTAGAAAACTAATTCCAAAAAAAAAAGGTACTGATTTTATTTAGATATGCTGAGCATAGCTAATTAAGTGGGTGTTCTAGAGGATAGTAGAACAGATGAGTAATGACGGCATTCGAGATGCACACAATGAACAAAAGACTAAAACACCGAACTGTGCACGTTATTCTTCTTTCTCCTCTTTAAAATGACCTCCTTTAGCCTATGGTGAGCAATTCCTCTCAAAATCATTTAATTACTCGCATATCTGTCAGCCACTTAAATTAAAATCCCTTTTCGGTGCTGCAGCAGTTGCATCGCTGACTTCCCTTACTCTACCCACAAGCATGCCAGAGGAACTACTACACGTGAAGAGAACCTGTACAGTTCCCAAAGCCTACTGATTAACTTGCTTTCAGAAATAAAAAGTTGACTGGCAACCTAAAGAAAATATGACCAAGATAATCATTTCATTAAACCTTAGAGCCAAGCTTTGAATTTGAGCTGTTTTCCGTAAAGTTTCAACACAGCTGGAGTGACATATTCTCACAGCAGTGCAAGAACAACCTGTTCATCATCTGAACAGGTTTCTTCCACTTGTAGCTTCATATCCTAATCCTTCATGAAAATATTTTATTACAGAATGAAAAAAAAAAGCACAATTCACTATCAGCTGAAGTCAGCAAGAATCTTCCTTGGAGACAGAATTTAACTTGAACAGGTTGGGCAAACGGGGATAAAATGAGAGTATAGAACGATAAAGTACAACTGAGTTTCCACTTTGAGGAAATTTCTTGCCCAGAAGTACCTCCTCCTCCCAAACACTCCCTTAGCACTTACAGTTTTCAAACCCCGTTCATGTCACGTTAGAATCTGGAATAGGTTCGACCAGTCTTATTCTGGGAAAACAGAGCCAGAGATGTATCACATGCAGATTTCTCAAGAAGAAATTGGTGGAGAAATGCTAATGAGTTATGATGTGATTACTACAAATAGCAATATTCTAGAAGATTCCGAGTACAGTTATATCCAGAGCTACCAAAGGCTCAAATATTCAGTCACCCAGAAGAGCAGGAAGGAATCAAAGAACTACTACTATTGCTAAGAGTACTTGCACAGCGCCTTCCATGCAAAGGCCCAAAAACGTCTCAAACACTGAATCACAGAACTGCTTTAGAACATGCTTGATAAATATTTATCCTCCTTTTACTAAGCACGGAGAACGTGGTGTACAATATGGCAAATCAGCGGCAGAGCCGATTGCCCAAGTCGTCTGATCCGACCAGAATGCACATCTCTTATTTGATGCTCCGAAATGTCATCTGTCTTTGCCTGTAGGTTATGAAAGTCAAAAAGAAGAGCACCTACAGCATCACAAGCCAAGGGGATTAGAGCATGAGTGAGAACACGAAATAAGATACGAAATAAATGTTTGCATCGCAATTAGATAATACGATACCCTTTACCTATTTTAATATTTATGTAAGTACCTGCTGTCATGGTCACCATGAACATGGAAAGTGGTCTGCCCAGTGGCAGACTGTAGAAGAAAGTGGCAGAACAGTAGAGAAATTATTTACACAGTCAATTCCTGCCAAAACGTAACTCTCATGATTTTGCAGCATGCACCTCCCTGATCTAACCAAGAAACATACTACTACTTTGTTTAAGCAAGCAGAAAAAAATACGATGACAGAAAAAGCAAGGAATACTCATTGTTAGTCCCCCAACTCCATCCAGGTTTAGCAGTTCCGATTTCCAGCCCCCTGTTTGTCAACGTTTCTCATCAAAACGCCCATATTGACCTGCCCGCAAAGCTGCTGGGGGGCGAGAAGGGAAGAGGATTTGAATTGGGGGCGCTGGGAAGGAGATGAAGCAGGACCCTCGAGACAGGAATATACTTCTAATTAGTCAGGAATTCTCCACTGAAACATGCTCCTCAGAAAACACCAGTAGTGTTCAACCCAAGAAATCTCACGTGAAATCAAAAATTACCGCCAATGACCGATTCTCCCAGGAAGGCAACCATCCTGAAAAACCAGCCACCCAATAACCCAAAAGCTCGACAAATCAAGAAGCAATCCTACTGCCCCAGCTTCAGAGCAGCCCACCCAGCAAATGCTCAGTGAAACCAATACATTTACCCATTCCAATGCCGCTCTTTAAATCGTTCAACTCTTGCACGTTCTCACAAGAACCATGTCCGTGCTTCTCTCGAATTGTATTAGTTATACTAATGCATTTCATAAAATCTTCCCAGAAAAACCTAAGATTTGTTTGGAGTTTGCTCTTTCAAAATTTCCTTCAAAGAAAACAAAACAAAAAAAAGAAGCAAGTTTTACACAACTGCATATATCCCAATTTTATGCTTTGAAATCAAAGTGGATCAAAAGCTGACCACGCTTGAGATACTGAAGCAATAGGAGGACCTTAAGGAAAGATAATCACTTCCTGAAGTCAAATACTTCCCAACACAGGTAGGATTCTCCTGCTAGCACCCGAGCTTGATTTGTGTTTTCACGGAACAAATGCCCCGGCTCAAAGCGGCAGGGCTTCAGGCTCACGCACCCATCGGCTGTAGCTCCTCATGCTTGCACACCTAAGGCCGTGCTACTCGTTTCGCATTGCTCTTTGAAGGACCAGGACACGGCACTACCAAAACTCCGTAAAGGAAATAAATCTCTCCTTTTCAAAGACGGCCAAGTCACTAGGACCTCATGGGTTGGCAGCTGGAAGGCAGCAAAGGAACCGGGCAACAGCACATTCTGTTTCGTTACTTCATTTTTAATCCTCATACCACAGAGCAGTATTAAAGAAACAGCACAATGGAAGAGATCTGCCACCTCTTAGCACTGTGCATACCAGGGCACAGGGAACCTAACAAAGCCGTTGCAAGCAAGAAATAAATTAGGATTTAGTAAATGAATATAAGCATTTCTGAGGGTTTCCACATAATTAAACTCAAACGAAGAAAATGTAACAAGGTTTTTCTTCCTGAAAAGCAATACAATAAACGTTAGCTTTTGCTGCTAAATACATAACGAGAGGAAAAGACAAAAATAAGGCTGAACAACTACAACCACCCCCAGACAACACAGTGCCATTAACTTAAATGGTAGCAACAGCAGATCCTGTTTGGCATTCTTAATTGATGCTATATTCCATAGAAAGAAAAAGGAAAATTTCTCAGTTTTGAGCCACTGGAAGTTTGAATATCCAGGCATAGATCTCCTTACTTTATTCGGCCCTACAGACCACTGAAAATATCCCAGTAAAAATATCATACAATAGAACACAGCACAACAAAGAAAAACATCTAGAGAGATATGGGAAAGAGAAATACCCAGATGAGTAATTCTAACAACCCGATCTTCCCAAAACATCAGAAACACACCATAATTTCCTCCAAACACTTCACTTCATCTCATTTCTCCCTCCTAAAAATCAGAGGTACATGGCCAGGTTAATTCAGTATAAATCCGTGTTTCAGTTTCCTTATCCATCTGAACACGCAGCTGCAGAAGTCCATCAACCTGCAAACACAGGCAGCGCAGTCCAGGACCAACTCTTCCAACATCAGCGAGCATTTACGCCAAACTAAGGGAACCACGTAACAGTGCCAGAGGTAGATCCCACTCTGAACTTGCCTTTGCTCGACCTCATCTTGCTAACTTCAGGACCTATTTCTCCCCATTTTGTCAAGAACGTTCCCAATTGTGATACCAATTTCCAAAGCATTTATCCCTCTCCCCAGCAGAGCCATACCTATTTATTTTCTAGGTCTCACCATCTACTAATCATGCGATTCATCGATGAAAATACTTGAGGAATGAGCCAGACAAAAAAAAAACCATCAAAAAACTGTACCTGAAATGCCTTCCAAACTTGCTGCATATTTTCTTAGTTCGTCCCAAGATCAAAACCTCTTCCGAGGTCATGATACAAATCATACTCCGCCACCCCTTTAGCTACTAGATCACCTACCCTCTCCAAAATGATAATTAAACAGGTTTGAAATCAATTGTCCTTAACAGACATGCTGGTTATTTTCTTAGCAATTTATTTCAAGTGGTTTCAGATAGTTTGTTCTAAATTCTTGCATTTCTGTGCTTTTATCACCTACTCCTAGTGGATAAACAAGCATGCCATATAAAAACCACAATTAATGAATCCTTAAATAAAATTTTTATTACAGACAAGCATGAATTTGACTGTCTGTACAGATGCAGAAAAGTCCCCATCCTACAAACCGCAGGCACATTGCTGAATAACCGGACCCGAAGGGTGCATGACTGAAATCCTTTCACTGGAGGTTTCTTCACAGCTGCACAACTTGTACTACATACTAAAAGGTTCTAGTTTTTATTCGTCCATTAGTTTATGTTCAACTCGTACGTGGTAATAACTTGTAAAAAAACTAGAAAATGTTGTCACAATTAATATCTAAATCAAGCTTTCCGGCCTGTAGCATGGCTTTGTCGCTGGTCTGGGAAGACTTCCGAAGAAAGCTGCGGCGTGAGCTCCTTCCCATCACCTGTAAGGACAGTGCAGTGCAAGCCTCATGCCACTTGGAGTCAGCAGCCCACTGCTGCAGGGCAAGGTCCTCCCCAGCCCTGGGGAAGGAACAAAGGAACATGGAGAAACAGGCACGTATTGACCTGTTAAAAGGTGGAACCCACCACCGTGACCCTGAAGACGAAAGAAACAATTTTGCCAGAACACAAAGAACGTTGGTCACACTTTCTCACACCTACCTGCTCGTTTCATGGCACGGCTATCAGCTTCTAACCAACGGTCACGGAAAAGCAGAGCAACCGTCGTGCAAAAGCGCTTCGGAGGCTACATGCAAACTCAGAATTTCCTTAACGCTACATAAATGCAACTGCATTCCACAATAACCCAACAATTTAATTTATCGTGGGTTTATAGTCCCTATCAACCCTAGGGTTTTGTGTCAGAACACAAAGTTGGGTTTTTTTTTTAAAAAAAAAAAGCCTCAAATGTAGAGTAAGTTTTTACATCAGAGGGTTTTTTGGGTTCGGCCAGAAGCCCAGTACCACAAGTCGTACGAAAACTGTTAGCATTTGAGTCCAGCTACTCAATCATAGGATCATAAAGGTTGGAAAAGACCTCTGAGATCAGCTAGTCCAACCGTCAACCCAAAACACCATGTCTACTAAACCATGAAACCATGGTTTCATGAAATCAGTAACAAAATTCCCATTGTCTGCAAATGACTCAGCGCTAGAAGTTCATCAATGAACACACCAGTAAATAATACAGATTTCGAAAATATTATTTAAAAAAATGTAACTCTGATTTGGTGCCATCAGGCAGGAGAAACACAAATTATTTTTTCAATAAGAACTGGCATGCTAGGAGCACTTTTCAGACCCACGCCATTCCCTTCTGGCACAAAAGTAACACCACCCAGTACATCAGGCGCTATGTAAATTCTGAACCGTTTTATTACTTTCCTGGAACGATCAAAAATTGGGCTCTGGAATGGCCACGAGAGATCAGAACCAGCGCAGCAGATCTCAAATACAGCAAGGCAAGATTCATGATGCAGTAAACTGTCCGGCGTGTGCCAAGTTCCAGAAAAACCTGCGTATTTACACAACATACACTGACATCGCAAAGATTGCCAGCCCATCATTTTGAATCTTTTAGGAGGAGGAGTTTCCACTGTCAAGTTTATAACACCGACAGCTTTATGGAATGTCCTAAAAGGACAAGTGGAAAATTAGTTATTTCTGATCTGCAACAAGTCTGTCTATTTTTTATTCTGTTTCCCAAGAAAGTAAGGCTTCCAAGGTTCACAGCCAGACCTCAGCTGCGTGCACTGTAAGGCAATCTGAAAGACGATAACTGTCATACACCTTAATGCCCGAAGTACAGGTTTTATTCATGTCATCGCAGTGTAACTCCGGTTGGAAGGGACCTCTGGAGCTCACCTAGTCCAACCTCCTGCTCCAAGCAGGGCTAACTTCAAGGCTACATCAGGTTGCTCAGGCCTCATCTCGTCAACTTGTGACTGTTTCCAAGGATGCACGTTCGACCTCCTCTGTGGGCCCTGGTCCACCACTTCCACCACCCTCCTCATGAAGAAATAAAACCCAATCTCCTTGTCTCCAGCTCAAATTGCTCCTTACTTGTAACACATCACCACGGCTGCTTGTCCTGTCAACGTGCACCTCCAAGAAGAGTCTTCCTCTGCCTTCTCTACATCCCTCTTCTGGCAGGGAAGCACCACCGCCAGATCCTCACCTTCAGCCTCCTCCTCCCCAGGCCAAACAAACCCAGCCTCCGCAGCTTCTCCTCAGGCACCGTGTGCTCCACCTCCCTGACCATCTTGGTGGCCTCCACCAGACACAGGCCACTTTGTTGACCTCTCCCTTGTACTGGCAGCCCAGAACAGGAGACGTGATCCAGCTGTGGCCAAGAAGAAGGAATGTTCAGTTCCCTCCAGCTGCCAGTTATGCTCTTATTAATGCAGCCCAATGCATGGCTGGCCTTTGTTGCTGCAACGAGTGCGCTGCCAACTCCCTGTCCACCAGGTCCTCAGGCTCTTCTTTGAAGGGCCACCAGCCGGTACTGATGTACAGGGATTTTATTCCTCAGTGAGAAAGACTCCACAATTTTCACAGCTAAAGCTCATGAGATTCCTCTTGGGCCATTAATCCAGCCTGCCGAGGTCCCTCTGAACGACAGCCCTGTCCTCCAGCATATCATCCACTCCCTCCAGCTCGCTGCCATCCACAAACTCGATGCGAGTGCATTCACCCCATCCACCTGGGTCACTAGTGATGACATTACACAGCATCAGCCCGAGGACTGACCCCTGAGGAACACCACCAGTTAGATTTTGAACAGCTGACTAGACTAACCAGGTAGTAGTTCTTCAGATTCTCTTTCCTGCCCTGCTTGGAAAAGAGCATAACATTAACCTTTTTCCAGTTATCACAAATATCCCCCAGTCACCACAACCTTTCAAAGATGATGGAGAGAGGCTTTTCGTGACACCAGCCAGCTCCACCACCACCCTCTGATACACCCTGTCCAGCCCTATGGACTTGTGTATGTCCAGTGTGCCAAAGCAGTCACTTTCCTGAGCCTCCACCACCCCAGGCACCACCTCTCGCCTGTACATTCTTCTACTAGGCACACAGGCTAAGAAGGAAGATTGAAATGAAACTATGGGTTTATCCCGTTTCTTTGGAACTGAAGCTGGATTCCTCTTTCTATTGATTCAGAACTAATTATTTGGGGTTTCACAGAAACATAGAATAGCTCACTTGGAAGGGACCTCAAAAGATCACCTGGTCTCACTTCTCAGGGGACAGGGACCCTAGATGAGAGCCTAATTTCCAGTGATGAGTACATACTAAATTCTTCTTATGTTAACACTGCTACAGCCACTTCAGCAGTCTACCAGCTAATAATCAAAAGTATTAACTTTCCTCCAAGCATCAACCTCTTCTCTCCTTACTGCAAATAAAGACAAAATTTAGTTTCACACAAGGTAGCTTCACCATCTTATTTTCATTACTGTGCAAAAACCCCTCCACTGCTTGCTGTCTAAGTCTTAACTCCAAGAGAGCATTTAACCACGTTCCTGAATGCTTTTCTCTAATGACAACACTACTTCTTTACGTTCTCATCTTTGGACCACTGAAAAAGCAATGAGTATCCCCCAATTTTTAATTTTTTGTTTTGTTTAGATCATCCTTACAAGAGTATTATACTGTCCTCTGATGATTTGTATTGTACTGTCCTCCAAGTTTTAAGAAAATGCTCATTCCTTTAACTTTTCCACACTAAATTACCATTGAAATAAAAGGTACCTCTGTCAGAAGTACCTTACTTTGTTTCTACTTAGCTTAAAAAAAAAAAAAA
>VZTL01059268.1:0-33270 GCA_013400535.1 Scopus umbretta
TCATGAAGAAAAGGAAATGGCAGAAGCAAATCGCAAAATGCAATGGGGAAGCAAGAGGGCCCCAAGCAGACCAGAGCAAATGTGCCGTATGTCCTGAAAGCAGCTAGCAGGAGCCCCAGCCTGTCTCCAAGCTGCCTGCCTCCACGCTGCCTGCCACCAGCCGACCATTTCCCACCCTCTGCATTCACTTGTGCCTCGGGTAGAAAGCATCATTGCGCATTCAGTGTGTGTTTTCATCACGATATTCTAGAACAGATCAAACCTGAGGCAGAACAGAGCCTTGCCCTGTGCCACCAGTGGAGGCAGGGACCCAGCCACACAGCAGCTGAAAACTCCCCTCTCTACCACAGGACACGCATCGGTGCGAGCAGTTTATGTTAGGCACTGACTCTGGTGAATGAGTTCTGTCATGACTTACATGAGCCTTTTTGCTTCTGGGAACACCCAACCAAGTGCCCATCAGCTATGGGCGGGTGAAGTGCAAGCCACCAAATGATCCCAGGCATAGACATATCCTGCTGCAGGGGCATCCAGTGTGCTCCAAGCGGAGGAGCCAGCTCAGCTCCAGGGGCCGGTTAGAGCAGGTATGGGTTAGAGCAGGATTACCAGGAGATGGTCTTTCCTGAATCACAGTGTGTGTGCATGGCTGCTGCTGCATCTGTTTATTTTCCAGCCACAAAGCAGCAGCCAGAGGAAGGAAGGCTGAACACCAGAGGCATATTTATCATTATACTGCAGATGGAACAGACCTATCAGGTCACAAGCTGTCCTTCCTTCCGTCTAAGATAGATCGTAACTAGTACTAAATCCATTCCAGCTGAAAGAAAAGTGGGAATGAATAGCTCTCTGACAGGGTGAGCAGGGACTTGGGAGATGGGTGTCTGGAGGATTCCTCAGGCATGTCTTAAAGAGGTAACTAAATGGTTTATCTTGCAAATCACAGCAGATCTCACACTGGTTCTAAAAGATGAACCTAAGCTCTGAGAGGCAGAGAACTGGTAATAGTGATACTGTGGTAATTGCATCAGCATAAGTGAATAAGCACCAGCTGCCCCAGCAAATGTAGCAGCATTTCAATTGTCTGTTTCTGCAAGGGTACAAAATACTGGTGTGCTTGGTCTTCCCTCCTGCGGCACAGTGACATAATTAAGGTTTCAGTCCTTTTGTCATTAAGTTCTTAAGTTTGTTAGAGGCTCATGAACAACACTGTGGTCTGTGAAATGTGAGGGCCCATGACAGAGATGACCTGGCTACTTGTTTTGTCAGAAAACTACATTTGACACCCATGGGAGACCCTGTGAGCTGGACCACAGCCAGGGTTTTGCTGCTGCTGTCTCCTCCCAGCTAGCCCTGGGGCAGGTGCTGCATGTATCTGAGTGGTTCCTTTGGCTTAGTGCTGTATTTGAATCCCTGGGCTGGATGCTGAGGAATGACTACAGCTCAGGCAATCTCATTGCCAGTCATTGCCACTCACTGCCAAGTGAAGCACACAGATCAGTTATACCTGCGGTTCTCCGTTTCCAAATATGACTATAGTTTGGTCAGCCCCTTCTCACAACTAAGTAGTAACAGAGAACAGTAGAATAAATGTCAGTGCATTATACCTATTTCTCACCTTTGAATCAACTCTTTTTGAGTATCGCACTGCCTGAAAACACAGTGGGCTCAAGCTGCCATACCTTTGCTGCCTATAGACTATCATTTATAGACTACAGACTATCTATAGACTGTCATTTGTCTGGCCTAAGGGCTCGTGACTGCCAAAGATGCTCTGTCAGTACATGACACACGAGTATCCTCTCATGCAATATTAAGCTATTCAAAACCAGACTATAATGTAAAGAACCATGCCCAGCCCAACTCACTATAGTAAATTATCCAGCGTAATCTGTTATTAAAATTGCTGTATCAATTGTTCATATTTATCTCCTTTTCCTTTTTTCTGCTCCTAAAATGCTTCAGTTTGCCCTTCAGTGTATTTTTCAATCATAAAATCATATTCAGAATCTGAATCAGCAGTGCACAGCATCTGCAGATGTAGGTAAAACCCAATACATTTCAGGTAGGTAAGAAGTTATTTACTCTGCAGTACAAATCTCAGGCCAACATCTGATTTTTCAGTCAAAGAATCAGCAATGGAGAACGAATCTATCAGGGTCAGGAGAGCTGCTCAGAGTACTTAAGTATTTTGAAATATGCCAAAATCATTGTAGAAATCCACACTAGCTGGTTATTTACATATTCAGTAGGACACAGAACCCTACTCGTTTAAACAAAGCATTCTGTGTGGTGCGGCACTGTGTCCTAATATAAATTGCTAGTTTTCTGTTGCTCTTAAGCTTTCTGCCCATCTGGTTTTGGATGACAGCCAGTTTTGGATAGAAGCATTTAGCTACGATAAACAGCCTATTTCAAGAGGGTGAGAGAGGCAGTGGGAGCAAGAATTGCATTTGCATTCTTATCAAGAGATTGAAAAAAGTGAATAAGGCTGCTTAGATGTTGATTATAGATCCAGGAGCTGTCACTCTAGCTGGGGGACAGGCATGAGAAATCTTATCCCCTGTGGAGTTCTTTGTGAAAATTTCTGTAATTTTGTAGAGATTTGCTTTTTACTGAGAGGTTAGAGAGAGAGATCAAATTCAGAAGAAGCCTTTGAGGAATTTCAGTACTGGAGAACTGCTTCAGTTTTCTTACTTTGTAACAGGCTCTGTTTGGAGTGCAAACACTGAATCACCCATGTTCCTCCCTCTAAAGCCTCTAAAGCTCTAAAGGATGCTGAGCTGAGAGCTCTGGCAATTCTGGTGAACGCTTCTTTGCATCAGTTCGGAGGTGTTTCTAAGGGGATGGACTGTATTTCAGGAGGTATGAGCTGAACCAGAGATAACATATTACAGTCAGCAGAATTGCTCTGGATTGAGTTCAGAATTGGAAATTTGGTGGAGAATACCTGGCTCATGTCTGAGTCTTTCTTGGTCCTCAGGCCCCTCTACCCATCTTCCATTAAGGTAGTGCTTCCCACCCTTTCTTTTTTGTCTGACCAAAGAGGAACACTGCCTGAGCTTCACCAGGAGGTCTCTTTATATTTAAACAATTAGTTAAACACATGGCTGAGATCTTGGTGACAGCCCTGTAGCCCAAATGTACCAGCTTTGCTCTTCTCAGTGAGGAGATAACAGAGACATCTGGATGTGCAGCGTTCTGTAAATCAAGACACAGTAAGTTATTCCACAGTGGGAAGAAGAGACAGAGATGGCACGTGGGACATATAAATATGCTAACAGAAAGGAAATCTGGTGTTATGGTCTCAAATAACACATACCTTTCCTGTCCAGCATCTCTTGCTGGAGTCCCTGCTAGACGACCATATCCTGACTGTGCTGAATTTTGGACGCTGGCATATGCTGACATCTGCAGAACAGCTTGAATAGAGCTGTCTGAATTACTTCTGGAGACTTTTTTCCAGAAAGTAAGACTAAAGTTAACCCAAATTGAACAGCACATCCAACAATAAAAAAAAGCTTTTGAAGATAAAGATGGCCAGACTCGCTTTGTTTCACCCAACAAATCAAACCAGAGCATCAGTCTGTGTTTGATCCTCTAAGACTGAAGGTTTTCTCATGGCACTTGGCCCAGAGAGCTGGTACCCAAATTCCATTCCTTTCCCTTCCCTGAAGAAGCACAAAATGGAGCAGATATAATTTGTGTTTCCTCAGTGACACAGAGCCAGCACAACTGGCTCCAAACCCCTTTGCTACCAGTGTTGCAGAAGGCGAGAAAGGCAGATGGCTGAAGCCCTCCAGGGTGATCTCCCACCTGCCATATTTCATAGCCACAAGATGTTTTAAACTCACCCAGGGTTAACAAAAGCACAAGGATAGACTGAAATTAGGGAGTACTGACTAGTTGCTCTCTTTCATATGCCCAGCACAGTCTGAGCAAAGCAAACAATCTTGACCCAGGAGATCAAGGGTTTCAGTCAACAGATGATTGATCAGACATCAATTCCCAAGACACTGCTGGTAAGTACACAAAATCTGATCATATGTTCTGGCCAGAAACTTTGTGAGACATCCCCAGGTGCAAACAGCAGAGGCAAAGTGTGCAGAGTAAAAAGTCTAAACAGCTGACGAGTTTAAAATAGAAACCCAGTTGTCTGCATCACATGCCTGGTACTATTGGAGAAGGAGAATTCAAGTCCAACAGAAGCTTTAGAAAGGCAAGGGACAAGCACAATTTGCAAGGGCAAAGGGTGGGCACTGTGCACATCTGTCTTTATCTAACCAGGGCGTTCTGCCCTGGCCAGAGTTTTGAGAATATTCCAGCAGCCCTGTTCCCCCATGAGACAGGGTTCCCAGCTGAGTATGACCCCCACTATTTGCTTGTCAGCAGAAAACCGACAGCTTCCCTGATGTCAACATCAGGAAATGATTAGGACCTACAGGACCCTGATTAGCCACCTCTGCTTTTAAATTACACTGAAATAAAAATAGTTACCTGAAGAACTAGGAACAATTGCTCACAACAACCAGAGCAGAGACCTCAGACTGATGTCCTCTTGAGAAGGAAGCAAATTATTTTCAGAGGAAAAGCACAGTAAGATTACCCTAGTGATGCTTTAGAATAAAGCGAATCTCAGTTTGTGTACTGGATCAAATTTGCCCGATACACATATCCCCAGATTATATTTATTTTATAATCTAGATAATTATTTTAAACAGGTATGTTTCTGTCTGCACATTTATACTTTTAATGGAGTTATGAAAAGTGATATAATTTTGAACAGTACCTGCAAGAAACAAACAAACCCCAGACATTTCCAGGACAAGCAGTTATAGATTGCTTCAAAGCTATGTTTTTCTGCTATGGTCCTGCTGTAAGAAGTGAGTGTGTGTAGGCAGAACAGGAATAATCCTGTGCTCTCTTCTTTCCCTCTGCTAGCATGCAGGGATCAGGATTTAGTGGCTAAGAACCATGGTGTTTTAGATACAGATGAGCCTGTTACATTAGGGAGCGGACAGCCATGCCCAGCTCCCAGCTCTGCGAGCAGTGCACAGGGCTGAGGGGAGGATCTGCCTTCCTGTGCCTCAGCACTGCCCCTTCACTGCAGACCCTCTGCTGACCTTCACTGACCTGCCTCAGGTGCTCGGGGCTCTCCTAAAACACATACACCTTTGCAATGAAGATTGGATATCTGAAGGCAGCGTGGATGGGGCGCGCAGCATACAGAAATGCAAAAGCCTGTACTGATGCTTGGTAGCATCATAGAAAACCACAGCGCTCCTCCTTCAGGGATATTAGCTCCTCAAAATGGGTAAGGATCTGAATAGAGAAACAAAAAACACGATGAAGGACTTAAAGTATCCCCTGATGGGTTTTTTTACCCAAATTGTTGAATTCACAGAACAGATGTTTTATATGAAACTGGCTTTATTTTTAATTGGAGGAGATTATTCAAACTATGTCTAAGCCATATGGTCCTGTAAGTCTGACTCCCCTCTGCCATTGCTGGAGAGGCTAGCTTGGCATCCCTCTCCTTTTCCAAGTTGTTTCCTTTTTACAGATTTAATAGCTGCTGTTTTTCTTTTTTATTGTTGGTCCCTAGGTTGCATTACTATAAATCAGGGCCTTAGGCCCAAAATTAACTCAAAGGTGGATTTGGATAAGGTGCTTTTAATGATTTTCAGTAGTAAGCTGGTCTAAAAGAACATAAAGGGAAATGCAGATTTGAGATGACAGAGAATGCACTGGGAGGAACGATGACAGTGAGTGGCATTCATCTCCAAGCTGCTGAAGGAAGACTTGGTCCCAGCTGGCACGTTTTCCTGCCCCTTTCCCCCTTGCAGGTGTCACACTGCAGAATGGGAATTTTCAAATGGATTTGTTACACACTGGAAAAACCAGGGCGCATTACCGGCGTGACCGTTAGACCGCACTGGGTGCCAGGCAGGCCTCGGGCTGAATGAACGTGTGATGGCTGAGGGCATTGCTCTGCCCCAGCACCACACTGGGCACACAGCTGGGCGCAGCATGGCCTGGCCATCTAGTGGCTACTTCTATTGCACCCAATACAGCCCAGGAATTTTCATCAGTTGAGAGCAGTAATCCTTCAGGTAAATGTCAGTCACACTTTAGGAGCCAGGGGCTGCAATGCAAGCCCTGGACTCTGTTTGGGTGAGGTGGTTGTAGTCTGGTAGTGGTTGGAGGAAGCCAGGCAATCCCGCAGACCCTTCTCCCTCTCCCCCAAGCTGTTGTCTCTAATGCCTATAGTTTGCTTGTTGTTGTATTAAAGTCTCATCTTAACTACATGCCCCAGTTTAATGAATTACCATATGAATTAGTCACATGTGAAAATACACTACTGCTGCTACAAATAGGCTGCATGGATGAACTCCACATGAAGCAATGCTGACTCTGAGCGTGGAAGTTTGCCCAACAGTTGCATGCCCATGCCCTCAGTCAGTGTTTGGCACTGTGGAAAAAGGATCTAGAGGAACATGATTACTTGTGTCTGAGTCCTCCCTATTGCTTGCCTCTTCTACTGCAGCCACTGAGCCTTTGCAGCATTGCTGCATCATTTTCAGCTGTCACAATGGGTTGCAACTTGAGTTCTAACAGTTAAATAATCCTGGGGCTTTCATTCTCCTCTCCATAATACTGCTATTTATTTGAGGTGACCTCATTTGCCAAGTGATGTAACAGGGTGCACAATCGAGCCTGGCACGTCTAAGCAGATGTTTTCAGTGGACACAGAAACAGCATTATGAAATGAAAATATCGCCTAAAACCTGAGCAGCACGAGAGATTACAATGGCCTTTATGCAGATCAGCTTACCTAAAATATCACTGAAAGGCCTTTGGCTGCAGTCATATGCTTCCTTTTTTAAAATGAAAGACTGTTGCTTGCACTACTGTAATGTGACTGCCAAAGGAACCAGCAGCTGCAGATTTTGAATTTTATCATTCTGGCCTCTCCGATTGAGTTGACTGGAGCATGCCGAGAGGACACTCCTCCCATAAAATTGTTATTTAATGACAATAACAAAAAATGGTTGCACACCTTTTTGTGTGTTTTGTTTTAGTTTCTAACAAGGTAATAAATTCTATTTCAAACAAGAATATGAATCCAAAGAGTTTGATAGTCAGTCTGACTTGCTTTGTTTCAACTGGAAGGAAATGCTCATTGACTTTGCC
Organism: Scopus umbretta; assembly: GCA_013400535.1. Taxonomy (NCBI): domain Eukaryota; kingdom Metazoa; phylum Chordata; class Aves; order Pelecaniformes; family Scopidae; genus Scopus; species Scopus umbretta. The sequence continues at coordinate 7,192 of VZTL01059268.1, forward strand.
ATTTACATTTGCTGTCACGTCACATTGTCAGGGAGGGCTAAATATGGATCAATGAAGTCCAGCAAAAACAAGTAGAAGATTGAGGGGAGCCTGAAAGAACTTGCTATGTTCATTTGTCAAAGGATGAGCAGAATAATAAGGTCTATTGATAAGCACATTCCCAGCTCCTGCTTAATTTCTTTCACTGAAGAAGCTTCAGATAAAGTACTCTACCCTGTGCAATCACTATTACATGCAAATAGTTCCCCGATGACAATGTTCGTTTCTGTTCTTGCTAGGCTCAGTTCGATCAATACAGAGGTATCAATGTTCAAAGACAGATGTCTATGTTTACCCACAACACTCATGCATGTGTTCTTTTGTTCCCCAAAACCACATTTCTCTTTTGCACACAACACATGCAGAGGAAGGTGATATGAACTGAGCTTAAAACATCCTCAGGGTTTTTGACAATGTAAAATGCAACAGTGTCCAGGATAAGAAAAAGATTTTGGTAGCCAAGTGTTAAATTTTCAGCATGAGATCCAAATACATTTAAAGTTTGACATCACCATACCCAGTGAGTCTCTAAAGCCATGTGGAGGACATGTTCAGGGCAGCTCAATTAGGGAGATACTGCTGGGGATTTCAGAGGCACAGAGGAGGGACAGAGTCAGTGAAGTTCAGTGTGAACTGAACATTTACTTCCTTTGGGTTTCTTTTGAAAATCCTAGGTTAAATCTCTATCTTATCCTTAATTGGCAGATATAAAGATATGGGCTCAGGGGAACTACATTTGGTTTTTTGCTAGTAACTGGGAAATAAAGACAAACTGTATAAGAAATCCTACTGCAGAAAGGCAGTGAATCCATCGAGTTTGACAGTGGACCTGACTTGCTATGTTTCAGCTGGAATAGCAAGGGATTTTGTGGCATCCTAGCTGCAGACGAGAGGGACAACCAGACCCCGTGCATGGAGCAGAAGCATGGGAAAAGCATGGAGCTGTGGCAGAACTGGGGCTGCAGAGATGGAGGACAGATGATAATATGAGGGCCTGGGGGTGGAAAAGGAAGATGGTGAATACTAGCAGTGGTAATTAACAGGTCAATAAACAGCCCTCAATGCTGATCAGCACTTGTAATGAAACCAAGCAATTCCCATACAAAACCTTGATTCACTTTGAGATAAGTTTCCCTAACTGCATATTGGGGAACCCTAGAATGAAGAAAGAAATGATTAACCTTTTCTTAAACTCCACTTACTCTTACTCTTAACATCCACAGCCTATCCTCCATACATGTGTTTGTATGGTATTAACATTATATTAATTGCACCTGCTTAACCTGAATAGCCTACAGGACACTTCCTTGGCTGAATATCTCCTTTTCCAGTCACAGACTTGTGTTCCTTTAATAAATGTCATTTCACTAACCCATTATTTCTTCATCTATGCTGTAAGTTTTTTGGCATGAGCAACTGTTTCCTGTCATAAAATGCAAGCACATTTTGGACAAAAATGGTAATGATAAACAATAAGTAAGCAATTTCCTCTAACCCAAGCAATCCAGTAGCAGAGCTGTCTGTCCAAACCTCATTAACCCCTATCCAATCTAAAGAAAAAACTGCTGAAATGCTCTGGTTGCCAGAATGACTCCTAAGTGGAGGGGAAACATGCTTGAACTAAAAGAGAACGAACTTAGCCTTTACAGCATGAAAAGGGATTTTACTGTTGCATCACCACACGTGACACTATAATTATGAGCTAATCGCTCATTCAGTGATAAATTTCTGCAAGAAAATGATGAAAACACAATGTAAAAGATCCTTCTTTCCTTCTCAGGGTTCACACACATGGCCTTAGCAAGTAGTGATCCTATTAAGAGCATGTACATAACTTATCACTGCCTGCACTATTTCCTTCTCTTCTTTCTCATTCCCCTTTCTGTCCCTTCAGCAGAAAACGGATTCTGTAACACTTCTCCATATTGTACCATAACTAATGTCTGGATTTATCCAAGGTGCAGATAAATGAATTCATCTCTTTTCTAGATCAAGGGTACTTTTGTTCATAATATGGGAAAAATGCAAAGAGAGTCTGAAAAGTCCCAGCAGAAAACAGAGGAACTCAGGGAAAACAGTATTCAGAGGCAGGCTCTTTCTCAGCAGACAGACAGAGGTTTTTGGCCACTGCCATACCACCATCCATCGTCCTCTGAGACAGGCCCCTTCCCTGGCATTGCAGGCAACACCTCCTTTTGATGCCTAATGTTGGATAGGGTAAATATCAATCAAATGGCTAAATCCTGAAAGTTTTAAAACACTCCTGGAGTTTGCTGGTCTCAAAAAGTGAAGAGTGCTCTGTCAGCTGGAGCAGTAAAGCCTTTCCATCCACTTTCCAGCTAGATGGGCTTTAAAGAAAAGGAGATGACAGAAAAAAAAAAAATCAGGATAATGTTTTTTATCAAAATATTTGTCCTTTTTAAAAAAAAATCCCTAAATTGCAGGATTTGAAAAGACAGTTTGACACAGAAAGCTTAAAAGAAAAGTAGAGGGGCAAATGGACATTTCAGTACCCTAACAAATGTGTCTCTCATGCTTCACCCTGAATTTACACAATTTGATGCTAGAGGCACCCACTGTTGGTCTAATTCAGGAGAGCACCCACACATATGCACAAGCTCAGCAAATTGGGACTTAAATTGTAATTGTGTTCTTTTGTGAATCAGGACTGATGTGAGTACCTGCAATCAGGACAAAACAAAAAGCAGTCCCTAAAAATTGAGAAGCATTTAAGTATGTAGTGAGACCATTTGATCACATAATTCTTCAGTATCTGTATGGCATGGGATGCTATTTTATGCCTGGAGAGAGGGATGTGAGTTACTGAGAAATAAAAGACTTGGTTCCATTCCCCAGTCTCTATTTGTTCTCTCTGTTACACTGAGCACATGGCAACTTTATTACAGAGACGACAGTCACATCTCTCAGATATCAATGATGAAGACAAAACAAGCACCTTCAAAATTAGACCAAATGTATTGCCATGTCTCGGTTTCCCTATCAGTGGCAGTAAGAATTCTGAGTCTTGTTTCAAGAGTGTCTATAAAGCCTTTTTCTTGTCTTCCAGCCACAAAGTCCCCAAATAAAAGTAAATGACACTACAGGGACTTTAGATAACACAAAGTATCTTTCTGGCAGGCTGAAATTACCAGTAAGGAGTTAAAAAAAAAGGTAGAAGAGTGTATATCATTATCCAAACTGAAGCCAAAGAGAATTATAGTTTTTCATAGGTATTTCCAGAGTATTTATGCATACTCACCATAATGGCAATAGTACTATTGTAGCTAAACCTTATTTTTTTCATATGAAGGACAATTTAATCTTCTACAGAAAACAAAATGTTTATCACTCGGGTGGTGGTTTTTTTTTTTTTTTTTTTTTTACTTCCTTGAAACTTGGCAGCCATTTGGCATCATCTATCTCTATGAGGATGCCATGGGTTATCAGTTGAACACTTATCTTAATTCATTGGCTATCTGGAAAAATACAATCCAGATGGTTCTCTCTTGCAAAGATTTCTACAACTCGCTGGCTCCACTATACAAATCTGGCTTCTATTTGTATAGTCAATGTCATTTACATTGGCTGACTCAATTTTCCTGTTCTGATCACTGTATGCCATAGAATCATAGAATCATTAAGGTTGGAAAAGACCTCTGAGATCATCTAGTCCAACCGTCAACCCAACACCACCATGCCTACTAAACCATGCCCCAAAATTTATGTCATTTTATGCCTTTTTTTCTCAGCCTTAATTCCACCTTGCACCCTAATATAATTTGAAACATCATCCATATCATAGGCTTTTCTTCTTGTCTTACAAACTATGTGATAGGAAATATTTATTTTCATGCATATTGTTTAGCAATAACAAAGGCACGCCTTAATTTATTAGAATTATCATGTGTTACGATAGGCAAAAAATGCAACTAATGTAAATTCATGTTTTAGCCACGGTAACAGAAACTGCAACAACTATTGACACAGTGCAATTCTTTAACTGGTTCAAAGTCTTCTGCAAACACATCATCTATGATTTTGCTAGTAAATATGAACAGTCCAGCAAAAACAAACTGCTTTCCCTGCTAACACATCTTTCTTGTGAAAACAAGCAAGCTTATTTTTAAAAGAATTGTTAAAGCATTTTTCAATTACCAAAAATGGGAAAGTAGTCACAAAAACAACACTGAATGAAGTGAAAAAGTGATCTAATCTCACTTTAGAAAAAGAAAATGTAGCCAGTCAACAACACTAAACGCGAAAGCATTACAGTAAAAAAATTGGCAGGAAAGCAGTCATTCCAAAAAATGGGCTACAGCTTATTGCTATACATCTACAGCTATAGATGTGACATAGTAACTATAGGTTCAGTTTTCCCTTTTTATAGAAGTTTTTCTAAAAAGCTCCTTTGGTAAACACTAGCAAAACCTTTACTCTCAAGCAAATTAAACACACTGAAGGAATTTGGTGCTCTTCTTTTGAGGTACAAGTCTGCTCTCACCACCCTCCAAAAGGATACCCCAAATAGGAGGGTTTTGTAATGGCATTGCTTGAGCAAATGCCTCGTAGCTGGATTTCTTCATGAGTGAAAGCTCCAGCACCACCTGCTCACAGTATGAATCTACTACAGCTACAGGGCTACTACTGCCCTGGGACTTGAATAACACTTTCTAAACCTTCACCCAAAGTTGTTTAGAATCAGGGATGGAAAATGTAAAAGGCAACATACCTTCCCCTCTGGCAGTTCAACAGGTGTGTGCTACATTAACTAACCCCGTCTCCGTGCCACTGCCACCTTGACGTCATTGTTACTGGGTTGACAAAAGGTTTCCATGACAAACGAGAAAGCTGATCTGTTATCTCCCCTTTGGAGGAAACTGAAATGCCCTCTCTCCCATATTCTGCTAGAACCACCCATCTTGTTTTTGGCACATAGCACAGAGGGTGCGTTTTTGTGATTGATTTAGATTTCTCTTTGCTCTGGAAAAGAGAAGCCAAGTTGTTTGTTGTTTTTCCTCTAACTTAAAATAGAGGGTGTCATCCTCATCCCACTGCAATCCCACCCACCTCACCCACAGCACAATCTTCTTTGCAGGCATGTTGACTACCATGCTAAAAAAGAGAAAAGATAACACTGAAGGGGACAAACTGAAGAAATGAACAAAAACACTATTAAGACATTTGATTCTCTTCTTGGCTATAATTTATTACCTCTACTAGCAGGCATGGCCTGTAATAGTTAGCAGATGTTTGAAACATCTCATCTTGAACTTTGCCTAAGATTAAAAAGAGATCTCGTAGCGTTTAAATAGCAGCTGCAGAATGAAATAAGGTTGCCTTCCTAATGTGACAGAAATGTTCATCTTAGCCTTAAACAAAAAGGACTGTTTTATATTCCATAAATACTGAGGAAACTAAATTTCTGTGCACAGGAACCCACACATTATAAATTTTATATGTGTATAATTTGCAGCAATTGACATGAAATAACCCCCATGGAAAAGGCTGGCCCAGCTGCCTGAATGCTTCTTAGGTCTTTGCTACAATTTACCCCAGGCCTACAGCTCTCCGCAAGCAGAAGGCCAGACTAGTTCAGTCATGAACACCAGGTTAGCAAATTCACAGGTCCAAATTTATTTATTATTACCATTGCTATTCTCACTGCATCAAGGGAGAACCTAGCAGTCCTTAAAGAGGATCACGTCCTGGATGTGGAAACAAAACCGAAGAATCTTCAAGGATCAATAAAATACATTTCAGTACAGCTGTGCACCCCCACCAGCCTTACTGCCATGCTGGCCCCAGCAGCGATTTCACGCTGTGCAGCAATGCAAATTCTCCCTTTCCTTAAGCACTGGGGCCTAATGCTAAATTCAGTCTCATGGACATAGTCCCTGTGAACCCTCTAGGACTACTGATTCCCCTACCTCTTGTTCCTGCAATGATTAAACTTCAGCCAAAGGCTAACTAATTAACTGAAACAGATGGCTAAGCTGCTGATTTGAGGAAGTTGACATACAAACAGCTAATTTAAAAACAGGTTTAGATCCCAAAATGAATTATTGTTCCCTTTCAGACTGTATGCATTTTTGCTTTGCTTGGCAGCATGGACACTTTCTGAGTTTTTCATTAATTCCTTGTACTTGCAGATTTCTCGATGGGCACAGAGATCTTATGCAGCAGACAGCCCCAGTACGAAACAGATTTTGAAAGATCTGCTGTAGTGAACAAAGATGGCCCTAGCCTTTACACATCTGGTTTGAGTTAATATTTTTATTCCCTTAGCATACACCAGATTTTTTCCTAAGCTAGGCTTTTCCTAGTACACATGTTTCTTCTGGTTTTAGCAACATGAGGTTGTCATACACTGCTCTCAAACAGATGTCATTTTGGAGCCTATCCCAAGGAGTACTTCTCACCTTCAGAGGCAGGCAAACTCTAAACCACGTAGTATTGTCTTTGGGGAAGACAATGCCTTTCTTTGACTCCCGTTACGATAATTTTAAATCCTGCTGCATGACAGCTGGTTACAACTAATGTGACATGTAACATTAAAGATGTTATTACTGAATATGACAATAACCAACACTTTTTCAAATATAATAAATATATTCAATTCATTGTCCCAGTGAGGTTCACAACTCCTAAGACCTTCAAACCAGTGCAGGATTTAAAAACACACAATCAACCTCAAGGAAGCGCTAACTCTATTCCTACTGAGCAGAGCACAGCATATGCTTAACATTAGGGGCATGTGCTTAATGGGCTCACGAACAAGTCCTGTTTTATGAGTCAGCGCAAGCAATTTGCAGCTCTGGATTCATCTTTCTTACGACCAGTAACGTGCCCACGACGGTACGACAGGCCGGTGGCAGGAAACAGAGCACTGGACTCATCGAGGGGGCCACTAGGCTGAACGAGCACGGCACACAGCACCAGCCCAGGACAAGCCAACCCGCTCCAGCCCCGGTGCCAAGCCCCGGTCGATATGTTCAATTTACAACCAGAGAACAGGCGAAGGAAAACCACCACAGCTAATTAAACACCATAGCTATTTAGTATAAAGAAACTATATGCAGGAATAATACCCACCGATGTTTTTACTACAGATTTACAGCAAATCCACCACTCCCAGCAGGTGTCAACACTCCTGACTCGGAGAACACATCGCCTGTGTATATTTTTTATTTAATTACCATGACTTTCAGAAATTTGCTCCGCGGTGCTCGGAGCAGAATCATTAATCTTCAGTAATCTCTTTGAGCAACAATTTCAACTTTTATGAGCCTGCAGCCCCTCTCCAGAGCTGTGGCTGTATTGTCTGAGCGCTGGATTTTGTGCAAGGCAGTTGTCATGGCAACATGACAGGGAGGGGAGAACCCAAACAACAACCGAGCATCAAAAAATGGTAAGTGCAGGGAAAATTCGGAACTCCATTCCATATTAGAGCTATAGGCTGTCCAAACTGCAGACTTTCAAGCTTAGGAAGACTGGATATTATTATAAGCTCTCTTGGGGATGGCTGTATTCCAGTAATGCATTATCACTGATCTGTTCCCATTATAATCCATCCATTTCACTGAAAATGACATGTTTGTGGGGCGGTGGAAAAGCAATCTGAAAAGGAACAGTTGCACATCTCTGCTTTTGGTAGAGAAAAGAGAAAGAGGGAGGAGGAAAAAAAGGTTATAATCAAAACTATATTTCAATAGCAAGCCCCGCTGTTGTAAAAATAATAATGGTCTTGGCTAGCCGCTTGTTGTGAAATAATGAACCTTCTGCACCTTTATAATATTATTGCAGGCATTCTATAGAGCACCCTAATAAAAATGGATGTCTAACTAAATGAGAAAAGGCTGCTGCATTGTTTTATGAGGCAATAATCCAGTTCCAGAACACATAAATCGTAAACCCCAAACCAAAGAGTTTATACCAAGAACACAACACAAATTTATTGTTATTGTTACCCTGTTGCTCTTGTATATGCTGGTACAGATGTGTTTTCAAAATAATTAAAATCTTAAAGAGTTAGCAGCAGAGCAGAGCATAATTATGTCTCAAGAGTGCTGAGTGCCCCAAGCTGTTAAGAGCTTTCGTATAAGGAAGGTGCTCTTTTTATGTTCATGTGAATTGGTTTGCGACTCAAAGATGGGAACATGCAGGTATGGAAGCTAAAATAACCTAGCAGAAGGCCACTGCCTGGGACATTGATGATCTTGGTTTTAACTCCAACTCTGCTTCTTGTCCAATGTTTAACTTGGACCTCTCCACTCTCCTGTATTCCTTCTGCGTCTTGGAAACAGAGATAGTGCCAGCCACCTTTTCATGAGACCAAGTACAAGCTTGCATTTGAACTAATGATTATTTTTTTGCAAGAAACATGCAGTGTGGATTAGCACATTTCTAGCAAGGCAAAAGCCACCACAGCTTTGGTGACATCCCCAGTCTCCTCAACGCCATTGCTAACCCCTGCACCTACGAGAGTGGCTGATATTCTTCCCTCCATAACAATGAGATCTGGGTGTATTAGGGCTTGTCCTGTTTACTTACACCAAGCTTACCAAGCTATTTGGATTAGCAGGCTGTTCTTTTGCTCCTGACTGCTCATCCAGCTGCAGGCATGAGTGGCATACTTTGATTTTTTCAGCTTCTCACAGATAACTAGTAGTACCCACGGAGCAGAACCAGTGCAGCCCAGATCTGGGATCTGTGGTCAGTCTCCAGCTACAGTGGAAGTTTTTTCTGAGGCTCAAGCATCGATGAGGTCTCTCAGCCATGAGAATTCTCTAGTAATGTGTGTGTCCATAAATACATGTGCTCATACTACTGCATTTCTCCTAATTAGAGCAGCTTCTGGGTCTCTCTCCCTATCCTTATGCTGATCTCTATAGAAAGTATTTTTGAGATCAGAAGCTTCTGGCAATTTGCTTGAAATTTGTCCAATGGGTACAAAAGTTATTAGAGGACAGAGCACAAACAGATGTGGAAAACATGAAGGAAAATCCTTGTTACCTTAGAAAATCAAGTTAAAAACTTTCTCCTATCATAAGGGTAAGGACAAATCTCTATAGGATTTCTCTACAAATTTGCCTGGCCTGTAACAATTCTATTTATGTCTATACCTGTCAACTAGCCAGGTTTCAATCCATTTAATACATGCCATGTTTATTTTCTATTTTTCTGCTTTGTTAGTAAAAATATCATGTGGCTGAAATCAAATGCCCACAGAAGTCTATTGCTGAGACACTATTTCCTCTATTAGCTGAATTATAACCTCATAAAAAATACCAAGCTAGTTGAATTTTATTTTCTGTAAACAGGTGCTAACTGGCATTACTTCCATGAATCAGATTTAATCCATTGTTAACTCATGCTCTTTATTTGTAGTTTCATTGTTATTCTGGGAATTTACAATTCAGGTTGCAATTCAGGTTTGCAATTCAGTTGTGTTAACTAAAAATGAGTAGCAGACTTTGAGAACTGCAATCTCTTCATCAAGTCACAGGTGAAGTGGAATAATTTGACACTTATGAATCCTCTTACTGTTTTCATTTTTAGGTCAAATGCAATTTCTGAAGGTTTCTCAGGATCTTTTTTTTATTATTTACATCTCATGCAGGAACACAGATACCCATTACTATGTTGTTAGAAACCACATCCATTTTGACTACTGTAGGTTAGGCAATTCTAGCATAACGGACTCTGCTATGGGAACCTGAACAGAAATTGGAAAGCAACTCCCTAATGGACATGCTAATGCAACCTATTTGTGACACAGATACCTCATCCTGTTCCTTCTGGACAGGACCAAATGATCTCGGTACATTAACACCTTTAAAAGCTGTCCTGCAATAAAGGTCAGGGATCACCTGCACCCGACAGCTGAACTGTACTTTAATGTTAGCTGTGAACCCTAGAGACTGGAAATGACTCCCGACAAGTATAATCTGAAGTTGGTCAATACAAGTACATAAGCGCATGCATAGGTGCATGTCTGTTTGCTTGCGCACTGCAGTCATGTTTCACTAATGCTTCCTTTCCTGCGACATGCTAGAAACAACCTTCACAGCCTACGGGATAGAACAGTACTATCAACGATTGCTCAGAACAAATCATTTAGGGCTCTTTTTCTAGTTTCAGGATAAGCAACTTCCACTTATACACTACCATAGTTCTTCCACTGCCTGTGAGGCAAGACAGTCCATGGTATGATGGCTTGTTTTATTGTACCAATTTCTGATTCAGTATTCTTTGGCTTTACTGTAACCAATTGTCTGTGCATTTAAATATTTAAAGATGCTTCTTTCCTAATCTACTCTTAGCTGCCTCTGCAGTCATAACAAAGCATGATCTTGGACAGTTTGGCATGTGATTAATAGCAGTTGGGAATGCTTTGGCAGTTTTAGCATATGCTAATGAGGTTAACAAGGTACTAAGTGCTCTAAGGTGTTATGAATGTGTTGTAAAATCAAAAGCTCTGCTGTCAAATGCATTCGTTACTCATGGTCTGTAATTTGCTTGCAATGAGCCTACTCCAAAAGACAATATTCCAACTGTTTCTCCAACTCTTCTGTAAAAGACGTCAGCACAACAGCACGAAATGCATCTTTAAGTGATACCATCTCATTTCTAGAGAAGAAATCTCAGCCAACAGGCTCCCTGATATCTTTGGAGGGTGTCAGATTCCTCTTCAGCTGCAGCTGGACAGTCAAGTCACAGTGGGCCCCTTGCCATGGGTTGTTCTCACCAGGCTCCTCTCAGGCAAGCAAGACACATTTGGCCATCTGGGCACAGCCAGTCTCCCAGAGGGCTATGGACCTTGTGGGGCTTTGCTCATCCCCCTGCTTTGTGAGGGACTCCCATCCACTGCTTGGGGCTGTTCCACATGCCCTTACTCCCTGCTTTTTTCCAGCCTCTATGCTTTACTGCTGTTCCCATTCTCCCACTCCCCACCTTTTGCTCTTTAGGCATGATACCTCATTCCCACCTCTTGCTACCCAGTCACACTGCCTGGCAGTGTTCCTGATCTTTGCAAAATACCAACCACAGCGGTCAGACCAAAGGGCTGTCACAAGTACCCTGTGCTCTCCATTTTACAGGTAATCTCAGACAAAACAGTCACATTACGGGTTCAAGTCTACAGAACAGACTAGAAAGTCACAGTATCACTTGTTTCCATTGCCCATTTTGCTGAAACAAGCCCAATTTATCCACTGACATAAGAGACAGGTTCATGTAATAACTTCTCCTTCTGCTAGTTCTCTCTTACTAAAATTCACATCTCTCCTTGTCATTTCTGTGGAACAGAGCAACTCATTATTTACTGCCCTTCCTCTTCCTGTTCCTTTTCCTCTCCCATTAACACAAAAGCCTTACTCAACAATGATATTTAAATTGACATTGATTTTTGCTGTATTTGAAGTCAATAAACTAAGATAAATCATATATCTTTGCCTGATTACATTTTGTAAGAGAAAAATCCGTGCCTGCAGGTACAACTGAGCCATACTGACCTGAGTAACTGTGCCAGTCATTTCATCCAGCCAAATCAGTGAATGAAATTAAAACTAGATAGTAGGACTAAAGCACTTCATTGACTAATCAGCATTAGTGAACAAAGTTCCTGGCAACAAAGAGGTTGAACATTAAATCTTAGATGTACGGAGAAATGAAGGATAGGAAATTTCATTTTTTTCTTCAAAAAACTGAAGATGGAATAAACCACTGAATACTATGCAGCAGACAGGAGAATAACACATGAATATGAGAGATCAGGTAAGGAAATGATCACCCAGTCAAGAATTTGTTTGCATAAGACTTAATCACCCAGGAACACACTTTAGCGGAAGCTGGAGAGGAGTGTGCAGAAGATGACTTGTTCCAAGGAACAGCTGACTGTAAATGGTAGCAACTCTTTATGCAATTAACACTCTTCAGTGGAAAGAGGTATGACAGCAGGAAGGAAATGTTTAATTTTTGGATCTAAAAACATGACTACTCCTTGCTTAACTGTAAGGTCAGTGTTGGCTCAAAGCCAATATCAGACTCATAAAACGCTCTCGTTTTAAGTGTAAAGGTTCAAAGCAATAACCTGCTTAAGAGGGGAGACAAATTCAGTTCCCACTAAAGTCAGTCCCCACATGCTTAAAAGGGACAGGATTTGGCCTGGACACATCACTGGTTTCCAAAAGTGGAGGTGGGAACACACAGGTGTGACGGGCAGCTGAATCCAAACAGCGCATGGGTGCACTTTTACACAACACTTTCACATGAGTGAGTTCTGTATTTGCTATATTGCAGTCGATGAAAAGAGAAAACACCTCTTTTTCTGCACAAAAAAGATAACTGTGACCAGTCATGCAATGGAAACAGACCACCCCTCAAAGAGCTCCTGGAATAATCACTTGCGTTAGCACATTGCACATTACACCAGCTCATAACGCTGGCTCTAACCTGGCAATGTAAAAAAGTAACTTGGCATACTGACCGTAACTTAGCAAACAAAGCACAAAAGTTTGACTGACTTCAAAGGACAACAAATATATGCCCAGCACGGAGCTCATACTGTGCTGAGTCAAAGCTAACATTCCCTCTCTCTGCCTGCTGCTCGTGAAACAGTTTGGTCACCTACGTGCGTGGTGAGCAGAGGATGTGCAATTCAAGCTCCACATCCAATTGCTGCTTCCAGTGACTTCTTCCCTCCTGCTCAGCCACCACAGCCCCTGTAACATGCCCCTGGACTATGCAGGGGGAATGGCTGCAGCTGGATAATCTACCACTCCTAACCCTTTTGGCTCCAGCAATTTAAAAGGAATGCTCACAATTTCTTTAATCCTAAAATCCATCTTGTTGTAAGAGTTAATACTCAGATAATGCTATGTATAACATTCCAAGCATGTCACCATAAATAAGAAAGCATTTAAATAAAAGAGTTTGCAGCAAATGTTCAAATCCAGTTCCAAGATTCACTTCATTAAACAATGTATTAATCTCCACTGCTGTATATTTCAAAGACATGAAAAACAGATTCTAAGAGCTTCTGAGCACTGCAAGCTGCTTCCACATTTTGAAAAGAAAGAAAAAATAACATTAAACCAGCTTTTTAAAGGCTTCTCCTTCATTTGCATGTTCTCATTCTTACAGCACGTTTAATTTGTAACCTGGCATTCAGCCCAAGAGAGGTTTTTTTTTTCCCAACTCAAAAATGCTTCCAGGAACAAAACAAGGTTCCTGCTACACTTAAAGACTTCTGGTTAGATCTACAAAGTGTCAAACCAAGCCTTGCCCAGTGCTTTCTTAAGAACATAAAGTACCTGGAAAAAAAAAGTAGGACATGGCAAGTGATTCTCTCAAACCCCATGGTGAAGCGATGGTGACTGGCAGCCTCTACAAACCTGACAGCTAAAGTGATTTTCTCTTCACACAGGTAAATGCAGGTAAGAGCACAACTTTAGCTCTGTCTCGAGCAGTAAGGCAAAAAAATTTCATGTGAAATTATATCTTGATGAAAAACCTCAACATGGTTTTAAAAAAAAAAGCCCTCACGGTTTATTGTCTATCATTGACTGTATTAAACACAGTCTGATTCACTGTTCATTGCCCTTCCTCCAACAAAGCAAAACAGAAAATTTATTTCTAATTTCTTCTGTACGGGTCATGTGTCACTGGCATGGGATGCCACGCCTCCCATCAGTTGCTCAAGATTCAGTAGGAACACTCTTCTCCCAGCTTGTTAACCTTGCTGCTAGTTGCTTCCATAGCTGCTCAGGCCCAGTTACAGAAAACTGCATCACTCCTTAATAAAGTTAGGCTTTAAACTAAATTAATCATATTTGCCACTAAAATAAGATGCTTAACAAAATTGCTGAGTTGAAATTCTAGCCTGGAATGACTATGATCTTGGGAAAATAAGTATTTGGAACCAGAAATAATTCTGTGGCTCACCTTTAGCTTTTAATGGATCCTAAAGACGTGGACACTAACGTTCCTTGCACGGGTAATTTGTTCCCAGATGGGGTGGCTATCTAGTCCTTCCTGAAATGGGCCAAATTTCTCTCTCAAAACAGAAGTGCAAACCCTGTCTGTGAAGGTTTGGCCTAAGTAGAGTTTGAGTAATGAACACAGGTAAATTTGGCCAGACCAAACCAAGGGCGGGGAAGACAAGATGCACACAAATTACATTTTGAATTGTACCACCATAAAGATTTCAGGAAAGTCTCTGAACAAGTACTGTCTATTGATCTCCCATAAGAAAGGGTGCCAGTAAACTCATCACGAAGTGGGACTGAAACAGAACTTCTCTTCACACTGGGGCAGCAGTGTGAGCTCTGGCAAATCACATCACTGCTCTGTGACCTGGTTTTCTCAGCCTGTCCTGGTTTCAGCTGGGATAGAGTTAATTTTCTTCCTAGTAGCTGGCGTAATGTTGTGTTTTGGATTTAGGATGAGAATAACACTGACAGCACACTGATGTTTTAGTTGTTGCTCAGCAGTGTTTATACCAGTCAAGGACTTTTCAGCTTCCCATGCTCTGCCAGGGGCCCAAGGAGCTGGGAGGGGGCACAGCCAGGACAGCTGCCCCAACCTGCCCACAGGGCTATTCCATACCATACGGCGTCACGCTCAGTATAGAAACTGGGGGGAGTTGGCCGGGGGGCAGCGATCGCTGCTGGGGGACGGGCTGGGCATCGGTCAGTGGGTGGTGAGCAACTGCATTGTGCATCACTTGTTTTGTATATTATCGTTATTATTATTATTATTATTATTATTCCCTTCCTTTTCTGTCCTATTTAACTGTCTTTATCTCAACCCACAAATTTTACTTTTTTTTCCCTCCAATTCTCACTCTCATCCCACTGGGGAGAGGGAGAGTGAGTGAGTGGCCGTGTGGTGTTTAGCTGCCTGCCGGGTTAAACCACAACACAGACATAAAATGACTCCGACTGCTTTGCAGATGACTGAAATCTATGAATACAGAACATAAGATAGATATGCCATGCAATTGAAGTCAGTTGCTCTTTTGCAGCTTGTCTACATATTTGTTAAAACAGGATTTACCATCAAAATAGAACAAACAGCAAGTAAGACCTCTCCTGTTAGTGATGATAATATGAAAAAGGTAAAAACTTCATAAATCTGCCTAAAAATTCTTCCTAATTCTAATTCTTCAGGACTCATTTAAAACTTGCTAAACTGCTAATAGCTGCCATGATTTTATTTCATTTTTCTCAATCATATACATGGTGCCTTGGGATACTCAGAATCACTCTTTTATTGTCCCCTTTCTAGAATTTATCTTACGGATTTAAAATCACTTCTTTGCTAGATTTATTTTCTCCTCTACAGCACAAAGAAATTTAGCAAGAGACAACCATGTGATTAAAAAGAAAAGGTAGAATAGTGTTCTACCTCTTGCCATGGTATTTTATGTTGTTTCCCATGAGGGAAATTATGTCCATTAATGGTGATTGCAAATCCCTATGTACTGAGACATTAGCCTCCTTTATGCTTGTTACTGAAATGAAATAAGACAACTAAAATATTACAGAGCTGCTTTATAAAGCATTTATCCTATTGAGCCATGTCGCCTGAGTCTTTACAAAGGGATGGGATGCCTGGAAGAATTCTTTGGGGAATTTATCAGATGTAACATTAAGAAATGCAAAGGAAAGCCCTCGTTCATTAGGATTAATTTTAGCAGATACTATATCGTATCTATCTACAAAAATGCCAGGTTCAGGGACGCAAGTGGCTACCTTTCAGATCTGCACCCTGGGAGGCACATCCTGGTTCTCCTGAAATGCAGCAAGTGCTGCTCTTTCTCTCTCACAGCAACCAAGGACTGGGAACCAGCAGACGGAAAATAAGTTGTATATTTGTTTAGAAGACTTCCACTTTAGCCCAGCTCTTACTGAACTATTTTTATTCATTTATCTCCCCCCCTCACAGGGAAAGTGTTTTGGTCAAAGGCTGGAGGCAAATTCTGCTACTATTGAAACACAACTCCGAGCTGACAATGGATTCCTGAAGGAATGTGGTGTGGAGCTATGAGATGCTCAGAGCCAGATATTCACCTGGTGAAACAAAATGACTTGCATTTCATGGTGTTTTCTTTCCACTTCTTCAAATGACTTATCTCTTTTGCCTTGCATCTCTGACCCTAGCAGCTGCCTAACCCGGTGCAACAGCTCTCATCCTCCCCTTCCTCCCTCTTGGCAGTACCACATAACTAATTGCATTTCAGCTTCCACAATGTTATCTTTTTTTTTGTGGAAATGAGCAGCAAAGTGCTCATAAATAACATATAGGCACCACACAATGAGAAGGTCATAAAGGAGCAACTCGATGAGCTTGAGAAAGGGTTGATTTTTAAAGTCCTTTCTCAGTCCTCAGATTTCTCTCCTAGAAAGCTTGAAAGGCAGAGGTTTCATAAAGGCAAAAGGTGCTAAAGGTTCAGTTGCCAGGGGCGGCAGAAGACCTTCAGGGTTGGAAGAAAGTTTCTGCAAAATAACTGCATGTAGCACTGAGACCAGGACCTCTGAAAGAATATGAAACCTCAGAGATTTGAAGAGACAACCCACAAAAACAACCCCTGAAGGCCTGGTTCACACCTCTGTTATATTTCAGCTGCAGAGGGAGCGGGGATGCAGCCGTAGAGTGCTCAGATATTGCAACAAAAGCCAGAAGGTGGTTCATGAAGCACAGCCCTCAGCCCCTGACCTGTACCCTGCAGTCAGCAGCTGTTTAAACCAGTACAAAGCTGGGGGAGGGTGTCCCCTGGCTGGGTCTGCTGCTGCGGAGGTGTGGGGGTAGCAGAGACAGGGTGCTGGCAGCCTTTCAAGTGCCCCAGCACACGCTGGCAGCCTGCACAGTGGAGGATCCTCCATGATGTGCGGTGCCTAGCTGTGAAGGCAAAGACCAGCCAACTGAATGCCACTTTTCCCATTTTATATGTAGCAACGGATACAGAATATGGCACTTTACCTTCCTCAGGAGAATCAGTTAAATTCATATGAAAATCAGCTCTCGCTGCATTATCCGTAGCAAGCCAGAAAGCTGAAGTTTCTGTGTGTGTTTCAGTTTACTTTCTTCTCTCTCTATAAATGTCACACTGCTTACTGATGGTTTAACAACTCCAACTCCAATTTTAAAGGAACATCACATGGTTTGGTTAAAGAAAGTGTTCCTTCCTGTGGGTAGACCCCCTGCTGTCCTTTTTTATTGACTCCTCCAGATCATGCAGTAGATATCAACGCTGGAAAACTTCTATAAGTAATAATGCCACAGAGGCCTGAGACCTGTGGGGCACAGCTGGTTCCCACCCTCAATTCTTCCTGCAGCCTCCGCAAGTTGAGAAGGCTCAGCACCTTGAGAGATGGTGTCCTAAAGACACGACAACAAACCCAACTGCCTCTTGTGAAAATAAATAACCACCAGCCGACACACAGCTTTTCTCCATGAGAGTGGAAAATACGCATGTGTGGTCCAGCCATGTTCTTTCAATAACTGTTTGTTTGCAACTACAGTCAGGAAGTGATGCTGTAGTGTCAGGAAAGATGAAGCCAAGGAGAAAAGGGGTTGTGGACTTGCGCCATACATTTCACACCCCTCTGTTTCTCGCCCACACACATTTGAGGAGGGTGAGTTTGATTCTGATTGTTCGTGGGTTTTAAATTAATGCAAGATCCAAACAAAAATAAAGTTGGTCTGCATAGCAGCAGCACTGTGATTCTGGAAACAAGTCTTGGGGGAAGCTTTGGCTGTCTCTCTCTCAGCTGTAGGTTGTCAGTACCATGGCATGCATGCAGTTTACAAGGTGGGGAGAATGCTGACTCCAAGGCAGAAAAGTGTCTCCTGGGGCATCCTACAGCAAAAATACTTGGCTCCAGAATAAATACTGCCTCAGATCACTGAAAAGACTGAATTTGTGGACTAGAGAAGCAACCAGAATAGCCCTCCCCATAACTCAAAGACTTTTCTTCCCTACTTGACCTAGCGGTGAGAAGAGGTAAACCCTTAGTGGGATCTAAGGGGAAAGAGAAAACAAAATAATGACACATTGTGTGGTATGATCTCTTTCTCCAGTCCCCTCACATCTACCATCTCCATTTCTCACAAAAGCTCTCACCTCCCTCAGCTGCCTGCCCAGCTCTGTGCTTCCCTGTGGCTTGCCCTCCATGTTCCTCTCCTCCTTCTATTGCCTTCGAGTCCAGTATCTATGTTCTTGTGATACTTCGTGGTTCTCCATGCTCACAGCTGTACTCGACCAGGCAACACACAAAGACTGAAACAGATGCGGCCTTGCTCAAATAGTTAAAATCAATTAACTCACCGTCTGTCTACTCCCTTTTGCCCATAACCAGGCATTGCACCTTTTATGAGGCCATGCCATAAAGGCCTCTTCCACATGAGAATGTGTGAATGAGTTTTATGTAGGTTTTATATATAGGTTTGGATGGAGAAACAGTTACCAGCAGACAGCAAGCTGAAGAGAGGAACAGTATGAGCTGAGTCAGTAGGTTGTGAAATTTTCCCAAGAACCGATCAGCTCTGGAGACAAGCAGTCTTGCTGAATCCCCAGGAACTGATAAACTCAGCACATGAAGAGTCAGCCAAATCTGGACAAGGCCACCAGCACACACTAGATCCAAGAAGGCAGTAGCTGCTGCATACAAATACACGGATACGCTTGATGAAAGGACACTTCATCAGAATTTCTGAACACCTACCTAAGAGCTACTGCACACTGGTATAACCTTCCACTCCTGAATCAAAGGTGTTCTTACAAATATTGTTTGCGACCTGTGTTTTCCTGACTTGATCCCCTATATGAAGAAAAATAGAATTTGCAACTATTTCCCTTTGTCCCCCTCCTTCACACACAGTTCATTTTCCAATACCAAACCTCTTATTAATATTTACTTTGAACTTGTATGATCTCCAATGTCCTCTAACGTCCTCGATCAATGATCTTAACAGTGTTACTCGAAGACCTGTTCTTAACATTAATTTCTGATCTCACTTAAACTTTTCTTCCCTTCTAGAGAGTTATTCTGTGCTATTCCTATATGCCCTTTATAGCTGGAACCATGCCATTCCAAGGTTTTCTAAATTTCTTGAACAAACCTGGCACTTTACAGCTTAGACGCATTAACCACACAAAAATGATTAATTCTAAAAGGAAAAAAAAATCTATGCCAACAAGAAAACATATTGTTCCTCCAGAGGGATATATTTAATACTGTACAGCCAAATCAAACAAACATGCTGTAATCACCAGAATGAAACCTCAGAAACAACTCAAAACAACAGCACAGGATAAATAAATGTGAACTCAAGTTCTCTGAAGAAAAGGAGGAGAGTGATCAGGTTTGGATGAGGAACAGTATCTTGCTTAATGACAACACGGAAGAACTTGAGACAAAATAATAAAAAAAATACCCTTCTTTAAAACAAGTTCTGAATTCTGCTTGCTTCTTTCATTCTAAGCCTAGCATTTTAGATGATCTAGTGCCTGGCCCAAGAATAGCTACAGAGACAACCCCAGAATACTGATGGACACTTCCTATTCTACTATATCCTCATTTTGGGGGGACCATATAATCCATCCACTTTTAATTCATAGAATCATAGAATCATTAAGGTTGGAAAAGACTTCTGAGATCATCTAGTCCCAACCATCAACCCAACACCTCCATGCCTACTAAATCATGTCTCGAAGTGCCACATCTACATGGTTTTTGAACATCTCCAGGGATGATGACTCCACCACCTCCCTGGGCAGCCTGTTCCAATGCTTCACCACTCTTTCAGGAAAGAAGGTTTTCCTAATATCCAATCTAAACCTCCCCTGGTGCAACTTGAGGCCATAATTAACCCTGTTGTCCCTTCTATCAACAGACAAATTTGCAAAAGCAGCGTGACGCTGAGCCAGGAGTATCTATTTCATGTCTCAAGCAGACTTGTTTACAAAGTGGTGCTCAGACCTTTCAGACCGGAGGTCTTGGCAAGTGCCAATGTACTCTCATTAGATGTGACAGAGCAAGTAATTCTGAGGGCAGCCCGAGGAATCACCTCACGAGTGTCATAGCCCAGTACTGTCATTCTATGCTGTGCAAGAAATGCAAAAACAAAAGTGAAAAGGAATTGTTCATGAGGAGAAAGGGAAGGAGTTAGTGAATAATTTACAGGTCACTTAATTTTCATAAGTAATAATGAGGAAATGGCCTTTAATGACTTACAGTTCAGTTTGCACTCTCATTAGCATATATTTAGAGGAAAAAGGAACTCAGCCACTTGATCTCTTAATATATGCATTTTTGTCTAACCATTACAGACAGAATCTTCCTGGAAAAAAATACTATTTTTGACTACCATGAATCAATTTTAACTGTTTCCCATTCAGTCAAAGATCAGTTCAGATTGAGAAGTTCCTCTGCCATTTGAAGTCCAGCTCAGTTTCTAATGTGACATAAATGGCAACAAATCTTTGACATCTGATTCTTTGAAAATCACAGCACATTTATAAAAGTCAAACAACTGCTGATCTCTTTTTAGAGCTGAAAAACAGAATAACCTTTAACTTTTCTGTGCAAATCAATAATTTATTTGAATCCTTCTATTTTAAAATCACTCAGGTTGGTGATGTCTTTGAAAGACAGACAGGGATTTTACTGCACTTGCTTCCTTCTTATTCTTTTTTGATTGCATCAAACTGATTCACTTAAACATCCTCAAAACTTAAACATCCTCTTTTTTGCAGCAGGCATCAAAACATCTTTTTTTTGTTTGGTAATATAGGTCTGTTGATATGGAGCATGATTTATTTCTTGTCATTTAATGCCATAGTGTAGTCCACAGCCGAGTTTCAACCATCTTTACAAGGGCAGGATTCTGCACCTTATTCCTGTACACTTTAAAATTACAGCCATCCCGTCTAAGCAGAATCACATGTTCTTCAGAAATGTCTTGTGATTGAGAGATACCACATCTGCAGTGAATTTAGGGTACTCATTATATCAACTAAGACAAGTTTTAGCTGTGTGCTTTGTACCTGTAAGGGGAATGTGTTCATCGGAACATTAGTACAGAATCTGATTTTCACACTGCTTGCAGGAATAGAAAGGAGATATCATGTGGGCTGCCACAGAAATTACATTTAAATACCCTCACATGAATGTGTTGACCCTTGATATTCATAGCTACAATATTCTCAGGAGACCTTCAGCCTGAAGGAGTTCCATACACTTATTTTATCATAGAGGGACTTGACTGATATTTTCAAATATTACTGGTTTACTTATTTTCCACCAAAAGATGCACTAGACTGAATCTAAGAATAAGACTCACAGCATACTGAATGCTGATCCTTATTTCCTAAAAGTAAAAAAAGAAATCTATGAAAATCAGTAACAAATGTTCTTTATGAAACGGATAGTAACAGAAATGAAAATTTACAAAAGAATGCACTTTACAAAAGAAGTGGTGCATACACTATCTGCCCTGGGTGTAACTGCCAGTTATGCACGGAGGAAAATGTTGAAAATAAATCTTTGAAGAATCTCTTTCTATAGGACTGCGCTTTCAGGGACTTTCAGTTAGGTCTCTTCTCAGCATCTGATCACCCAGCTGCAAATAACAAACTGGGAGAGGTGTTAAGAAAATATCTGCTGTTTCTGCACTGGTCTGGAAATAAACCTGTGCGTGCTGACCAGTTACCCTTCACAGACCACCAGAGGAATGGCTTTCCTTTGGGGACAGAATTGTGTCCAAGCATTTTGAGAGCAGATGTCCCACTAAAGTTCAATAGCACTTTCAGAAATCCCAGCTGAGAAAATTTTTTGCTTGCCTTTTATGAAGATATTTCCTGGGAATATTACCCAATGAACAATGTGATTTCTATTTCCATGGACACTACAGATGTTCCATGTTTCCAGATATTCATTCATTTTTGTCCACGAAATGAAACCACAGGCTGGTCCGCAGTCAGCAAACTCTTCATAGGCAGGAACTCTTCATAGACAGGCAGCTCGTGTTGGTTTTTTGTTTGTTTGTTTTTCTTTCAGAGTTCATTAGGCACATTAGAAACAACTACATCAGGATTAAAACTTTTTTGATATCATATAACTAAACCTGACACTATTCATATTACTTTAAATGTCCTTTGAGGTGAGAAAGAAAGAACCCCTTGCAAAACTTGTGCCTTCTTTCCTTTATTTTGGCTTTGTTATATTTTCACAGTGGTGAAGCCAGGGTTGTGTAAAACACTCAAATATCTGGGAAATTTCTTGCTACAATTCAACTATTGGATAAAAAAGGAAGCCTTTGGTGAAATTCATCCACTGTCATCATCTTTTAGGTAGCTGTGGGGGTAATTGTCCAGCCATGCAGTACAATGAGAAATGCATAAAGCTCCACTACATGGTTAGGACTTTCTCTAAAGTTCCCTGAGCAGTTACTATGAAGTTTGAAAGTGCTTCCAACAAGTGTCATATTTTAAAAGCAGCTGTTCATGTTTTACTTTGTTTTTCAAAAGAACACATACACCTTTTCTGAGAAAGCTCTTTGAAACAAGACAGCCTGTCTTAGTGCTACCTCCACCCACAGCTGCAACAAATACTTGCTGGCAACAACAGAAAGCAAATGTCCCTGCTCTCAGCAGCACTTGCACCCTTGACAGGTCACTCCTCGGAGGTAAACCTCTTGATCATCTACTTGTTACATTTAGAAATGAGTGCTGGAAGAGACAAATAACACATAATTCAAGCCAGGATTAAACCTGGCTGAAAGCCAAGGTTGGTAAGAATTACTTTTTCCCTTGTTTTGAAATCTGGTTCCAATCCAGGGAAGACCAAAATCCTTTATTTCAAAGTTCTCAGAGGAAAAAAGGGCCAAAGACCCCAGAATTGTCCTGGGAGATTTGTGCTGTAGGCAGTGCCAGTATTAATAGCTGTGCTGAGGAGCTGGAGATCCTCTGCTACATGCATTATAAATCCAAAAAAAAGAGCTGTTGACTGACTCTGCTTGTAGATGGCAGGTGGGTAAATTCCTGTAAAGCTTTAAGTCATAGTGACTAGTGTACAGAAAAAAAAAGGCAATGTGACCGATCATCCAAGTCCCTGAAGCAGAGATTAAGTTATACCAAGGCAGAGCATAGGGCTGGCACTCACTCTCTGAGCAAGGGATGGTTTTAACCAGTTGGATCACATCCGGGGTTCAGAGTTCTCTCTGAGTGCCCATGCAACTTTGCACAACGAGTCAAATAAGGTGCGTGTAGCACTTCAGTCCTGGGATGACCTCATCTGGAAAGCGAAAGATATAAGTTAAACCTTGTCTGTTTGAGTGTGTTATATTTCACTCCAAGAGCCTCATTTTTTTTTTTTTTTTCCCCCCAAAAGACTGAAAAATCTCAAATGGAGACAGGCAAGTACAGCCCTGCACTTCAAAAGCTGGAACACTTCATGATGCTGGCGGTGCTGCATTCCTGATAAGAAATAGCGGAGGCAAAATAGCAATCCTTACTTATACTTAGGAAAGAGAGAGAGGAAAAAAAAGAAGTGCCACAGTAATATTACTGAGCATGAATGATTAGAAAGGCAAATTCATGTCAAAGGCGGCATTGCCAGCAGAGATAAAAGTCTTATTTTATCAGCTCCAAGTGTCACTTCAGTGACGTCAGTTTCAGGGAACCCTTCACAGTAAAAAAAAGACACATATATTTGTATGTTTTTCCCAGGGAAGAGGTGAATTTGCAGGGGTCCTAGCCAAGATTCAGAGCAAGAATTGAGAGGCAGTCTCCCAAAGCCTAAGGAAATTTTAAGAAACTACCATTAGAGAGAGAGAAATGTCAGCTCCTGGCCGAACAATTTATTTCCTTGATAAGATAAACATTTTGCTTCTACATGACAGTATCTTGAAAAGAGTTAACAACCTACAGTTAGTGAGAACTCAAGAAGGCTAATTAAAGTGCCAAAATATTTTATGTCAGGCTTTCCTTTGCTAGCTATCATGTTCTCCCTTTTCCACAGGTGAGGGCAGTAAGAACTCAGTGTGACAACTGCACTAATGCTAGGCAGCGCCCAAGCAATAGAAATATATCCTCTGGGGCCATAATTCCCTCCTCTTATCACATCTTCACAGGAAAGAAAAAAAAAATCACTTAACAGTCAGCAGTCATTTTCTCTTACATAAATTAATTTTACTTGTGGTAAAATTCATCAGTCACTATAAGGGAGCAGCACTCCAGACAGTATACTACTGAATTCTGGCACATCACTCGCCTGGACAGGATCAGTGCAGGATAACCACAACAATACTTACATGAATGAGACCAAATCAATCCTTTCCTTTGCCCTTTAGAAACTCACATTTGTTTAATCTAATTTACTGAGAGTAAAATATATAGGTTGGAGGAAGAAATCTGATCAAGTCAATGCCCAGCCTCACCTGGCAGACAACTCTATATGCATCTCCTTTCACAAGGCTCCAGAAAACAGGAAGATTTCTAAACAAAATACTCCAGATTCTGTATTAAAGTGACAGCCTGCTTTATCACCCCACTCCATATTCCCATGAGCATGCTTTCCCTTAGCTCTGCCGTAGAGTTTTTACATCAATACCTTTCAAAGTCCTTCAGATCAGCTGCAATTTATAGCAGCCATTAACCACTGGCAGAGTGACATTCCACTGATGGGTGGTTTCTATTCAGTTCAGTCCCACTGTTCAAGTACTGCAGAGACTCCACCCCATAGCAATACATGTTTTGGCCATACACAAGTACTGCTGGGGGTCAACAGCTCTTGCCCCTTGAAGTTCCTCCAGTGCTGCAGTAGAAATGTGCCTCTTGCACATGACTCAACACAGAACTCACTGGCAGAGATGGAAAAGGCCAAAGCTCGGATCATGGAATGCACATGTTGTGCCATAATAATGCCAGAGGGATGGAGGGCTTGGATCACTAGCTGTGTAAATATTTTGTAAGAGCCTAGAGATGATTTAAAAAACCCTGGTACTAGGGGTTCAAACAAAAAAATGCTTCAGCAAAGTAAAATATATAACTGAAAGCTACAGTATACTTTAATAGCATTGAAGAGAGACAGAGATCTGCTATATAGTTTTTAGTTCTGCTTGGTATATCGGTTCCCTTGCTGAGCAACTAAGTAGAAATTAAATTGTTAGCTCAGTCTTAGCGAGTGTGCTCTTGTTCGCAAAATTAATGCATGCATTTGCCTTATGGTATTGTTTTTAACTTCTCTGCCTTTACTTCCGTCTTTGAAAATGGGGATATCTCTTATTTTATCCAAGGTCTGCACTTTCTGTATTTGATAAAGTATTGTTTCATATTAACATCAATTATTTTTAAAAATGTTTTTTCTTTATGTTCTTATGTCAAGATTTCAAGGGGATTTTTATCGAAATATTATTATTATTCCATTATTTTGTAGCAAATACTGTCACTTGTTTAAATGAGCTTTTCCAAGTGTTTCCACCTTTGAGAGGAGCCTTAGGCTTGCTGCTGGTTCCAGGCCAGTCTGAGAGCACAGAAGAGAAGAAAACTGTTAGTACCAAACCCAGAGAAATCTCTGGTGGGATCAGCTTTACAATCCAGGCAGAGGTGATGTGCAATATTGGTAGTAGCAAGGATCATAGTCCCAGTGCTAGTGTGCTCCAAGGGACTAGTTCCACTTTCAAGTGGCCAGAGAGCTGGGCTCATGTGTAAATACAAATTTGCAACTAGACCCTATTCTGAAGTGCCTATACCTTCTCGTCAATGCAAACCATGTGGAAACCCACCTTTAAATTACAGGATCCATGTCCTGTGAAGGGGGGAGAGCAGTGCACGCACTGTGCTGGGCTGTTAGGTCAGCTTTATGCTAGTGTGAAGGAGAAGACCTTTCCCTCAGTGACATTTAGGGAACGACAGCAGCCATCAGCAACCACGAGCTCCCTACTTACTATAGTCAGGTTTCCAACTCCAATTGCTGGAAGCAAGTGACTGACCTCCAGCTGATGGGATCGACAGTTTCAGAAAAGGGAGCATTT
>VZTL01059268.1:35118-71234 GCA_013400535.1 Scopus umbretta
TCCTGTAATCACCTGACCACTGCCTGTAGCCAGGAAAGCCTGAATATTCAAAGACTTAGTAACACTTAGAGTCAGACATATAATTAAGAATATTTTCAAAGCAGAGTCTGCTACCGTAAAGATTGCTGTGAATTTCCTTCAATATACAAAACTGGCTCTGAATTTGGGCCTGTATCCTGTGTTGGGACAACACAGGACAATGCTATAATTAACGTACAAATGTAATGTTTGCAAGAATTCCTGTCTCGTCCCCCAAATTCCTAGTCCAAACAAGAAAAAAAAGGCAAGTGCAATGTGCCATCAGATGTGATTTGTGATGTCATCCAATATGTGACTGACAGAGCAGAACTAGGACTCAGCGCTTCGGGCTCCCAGTCAAGTGCTCTATCATCTGCACCAAATGATCCCCCTGATAAATGTTATGGCTAGATTCAGCTGTCTTGAGAGAAAGCAAAATCCTTGCAGTAATGTTATCTCATTCCCACTTAACAACAAAAAAACCTTCTGCCTTTTTAGCAGTTGCAAAGGTAAAGCTTTGCTCTAGGGCTGAGCCATGACGAGAGAGGAGACAGAAATCGCTGTTCGCAAGCCAGGAGGAGCTGGCTCACAAATAGGTTGAAAGAAATACATATGACTTGAAGCACAAGGAGTGCTATTAAGCAGAGGCCCAACTTGAAACTGGGAATATTTGAGAGGTTGTGGTTTTCTTTGTCTAAAGTGTTGTTTGGCATTCTTGTCTGAACATTCAACTAATGTGTTAAGTAATCTTCGGGCGTAATAGAAAGATTTAAGGAAAGGACAAAGTGTGTCATCTAAATCTTTGCATTCTTTTGCCTCCACAGAGTAATACCAACTCTTAAATATTACTTGAGAATTGTTTCTGGCACTGAGCTAATACATAGATGGCCGCGGTGCAGGGTTAATCTGCTGCCATCCCGGCACACTGCTAGCACTGCAAAGCTCTTTGCATGTGTTTGTAAAGGAAGCTGCAATGAACAGCCAGAGTTTTTAAAGGCAGGAGCTCTTTCTCCTGGCTCCTCTTGATGGAGATCTCATTGGGGCATACATAGAGGTGACCCATGGAGGCTACAGCTGTGAAAAAACTCAGAGCCTGAATCTGAACTTCTGGGAATAACTCTGCTGACTACGCTGGAGTTAAATAGGCAGGGAAAGCACTATTTGCTGAACACATTACCTGTGGGTACTGTTATCAGTACCACGTGAGTTAATTATAGCATGTATGTTACAGTGTTCCCATTCCCAAACACAATCAACTGTGCCAAGAAACCTTAACTAGTTTTTATGATATGGTACAGTCTTCCAGTGCCAATAACTCAGTACCAGTCTATGTAAGAAGATAAATCTTCCTAGTCCAACAAGATTCACTGAGACCATCCTAGAAACAAGCTCAACTACACACTAGAGGAAAAAATCCCATTTTAAAGTTGGAGAGTAAAATAACTTGGAAGGACAGTGAATTGTTCCCATGCGGTGAAATGTCACCACTAGGAGTCTTGTGCCTTGTTAGGTCCTTGCACAGCTTTGGGATCTGCTAACACAGAGCCCCCTCGCAGCAGATGCTAACATGTGCTAAGGGCTTCCTGCAAGCAGCATAAGAACCAATGTCTGAACTGAGACTGAACACAGGTGTGCCTCCATGCTACTTCAATGGGAAGTAAGACAACTCAGCTCTACCCATCATTAATTTGGGTAACATTGTGTAGAAAAACTGAGAGAGAACTATAAAGTGATGCAGGGAGTTTGTTTTCCTTGGAGCAAAGACACAGTAATGCAGCACTCTGGAGGCTAAATTCTCCGCAGTATCCTGGCATTAACACCAGTGACAATGAGGGAAGTGTTTAGCAGGAACTGCCTCTCTATCTAAGGATGATACACTAGTTGCTCAGATTCAACAAAGCACATACAAGCACATTTAAGCTTTAGCTGTACATTGGAATTTGTTTCTATTCAGTAAATGTATATAAGGACACACGAACACACAGATAGCCTTAAGTCAGCAAGTAAATCTACCCACCTTAAAAAAGTAAAAAATATGACACAGCCCTAGAAATTATTTAGCCTCTCCCCAGTGGTAACTATTCTTTCCCTGTACAATTTGGTGCTCAATTTATCTCATACATATTCGCCATTCAGTTCAAAGAAGGTTTTGGATAGAAATTCCTATAAGCCTTTCCAGTCTTGCATCTTTAAATCAACCGTTGCCATGATGGGTTGTCTTTCAGGGTACAGCCTCATAGTTTCCTGTGCTGTTGGCACTATAGACCTTGTATGCAGCTACAGCATGCAATATGAAGCATCTTACCTAGACCTTGCCTGTCTACCATAATTCATGCAACTTCATCAATAGGCTTAGGGCAAATGAGCAAAGCTTATGCAAATGCTTAAAATTAAGCATGAGCTCAAGTACTCTAAGTCAGGGCCTTCCTTGGGAACGATAAATGTGGAAAGCATAGGAAAGCAAGGTGAGTCCATGTAGACTGAAAACATGAGAAAGTACTTCTTTGGCATCGAGCAAAGTATTTGCATACATTACAGTGGCCTTTGGACTGCGAGGGTTAATACTTTTCTAATGCACGTTATTGGTCAAAAAAAGCAAAAGCATGGGAACTTGCCTTTAAGATAAATACAACAGGTGGTCTTACAAAGGTAACTTATTTGCAATTAACTCCTATTTCTGAGTCCAACTTTCAAAATAACCTCTGCACTGAACCTCACTTGTGAACTTTACAACCATAAACTTGAATTCTGATTTTGTGAAGATACCATTCTACTTTGTGTAAGAGGCAGCATAAGTAATAATCTCAGTGTAAGTGACAAAACCCCATCAGCATAGCTAAGGTAAATTATTACTAACAGCCCATTTACTCCTACCACCAACTGCTAATTCAGCTGAAGACTGCAGTTGGAGGTATCAGGGTGACAAATTCAAGTCAGGCATCCTAGTGGAGCTAGGAATCTGGACTCAGATCATCTGATAAGTAAAACGATGAGTACATACGTGCCAACAGCGTGCAGCATTCCAACAGAATCTAGCGCGTCTCAGGGCCATCCATATGCTCCACCATGTGTCCGTGAGGAGTGGGGTCCAGAATCACAGTCTCTGGAAAGGGTAGGTCTCCCAGGCTCTCAAGATACCAGCCAGGATCCCAATTTTGCTGTATTAATTGCTGTGTAAGCACCTGTATTCCCTCCAACAAACTAGTGCTTTTAGCTCAGAGAGCAAATATGGAACATAACCAACTGTTTCCTGATTCAGAAGCTGGCTCCCACAGGGCATGTTCTACTAGGGAAGAAAAGGTTGCTCTGGGCTGTGTTTCTTCAGAGCCAGTTCAATCTCTGTGTATTAACTACAAAGAAGCTGCAGCAACAGAGATATTACCATGTAAAACAGCAGTACTGATGAGCACCTTGAAACAGACTGGATTTTAATAGCCTAGTGTAGAGGAATACAAGTTTCAACTCGCTCAGTAGAAGACAGGTTGTTTTATTATGCCTTCTATTCTGCTCTTCATGCACATTTTTCTGGGGATGATTAACTGCAGTGTATTTTCACATTTCAGTCCTACCTTATCACTGTCCACTGTGTTCTGTGATGTCCTGGATGCAATAGAAATGGTGTCAGGTTGACTGCTGCCATCTCCTTGGCTGTCTGCATCATCTACTCCATCTCTGCAAAAGACATAAGAGGGGAACAACGACGCTTACCTAAAAGACCACTTTGGAATGTGCACAACTTTATAGGTGGATTTGAGAAGTGCCGAGTCAGCATGCTAGAGCTGGCTTTGTGCTAAAAGTACCTCACTGACGCAGCCCATGTTGCTATGTAGCTTGCCATTTAAAATGATGTCACCCTCAGCCATAGGGTTGGGATTAGCACATAATCACATTTGTTGCTGGAAACAGGATGGCCGTTGCCTGCATATTTACAGCATGGAAGACTCTGGTGTTCAGAAATAGCTCTGTAATGAGGGTGTCAGGCAGAAGTTTTCCTTCAATTAGATTTCAGCCTTAACCAAAACCATTCAGTGCAGGCTACATGTGACACTGAAAGAAGGGGTATTTCTCTTGTCTCATAGGAACCACGTTTTCAGGAATTTAATACTAAGCCATAAAAATGATATCCAAACAAACATAAATAAAGACACTCTAGAGCTCAACCTCTATGAGTCCGCTAAGAGAAGATATTTTCTTCCCTTTTGCTGCATAGATATAGTTCTCCTAAATTTTTACTCGTCCTTCAAAATAAACATTTAAATAACACAAAATACATATTTAAGGACAAATTAAAAAAATTTGTCAAACAGTTCAAAATGCAAAGCAGAAAAAAAGAAATCTGTTAATACTCAAATGTGAGGAAGTAAATTCTGCTTTGGGAAAGAAACATAACCTTGGACTCTGAAGAATTTTTGTTGTTCAAAAGACCTTTGTGTGTATATCATAGAAAAGTTTTCTAGCTACTTTTGCCAAGACAACATGTTAAAAACAAAGATTACAGTAAGAATTTTTTTTTGTTGTTTTAGTCAGAAAAAGTAAGTGAATCCAGTCAAAAACCCACAGACACTACACTGCTGTTGGCTGCAAAAACATTAGTGATTTCACTAGCATATGCAGTGACTGAGGTTACCTTTTGCTGTTGTTTCGCTGCTTTGCTGGTGTCTTGGGGAGCTGAATGGGCTCTTTGAGAGCTCCTTTCAGATGGATAATCCTTTCTTGAATGACCTCCCGGATATTTTTGATCCATTCCTGTTTTGTTTCAATACTTGATGCCTAAAGTTCCACAAGGCAGAAAGACAGACACTTTATCATATTGCCAGCATTTCACCTCTTATGTTGAAGATTCACGGTTGGCTGATGAAAATGCACGATTAACTGTTTCTCCTCTCTGCTATATTGCTTTAGCTGCTGGAGTACCTGGTAACCCCAGGAGAATTGAAGTATTTTTACCAGACCTATGTGGCAAGCAACAGCAGTAAAGCAGCTAAGCTCTGGATAAATATATTTAATACTAACAATACAGCATGATCTGTGGAGGGGAAAGAGGTTATCAGTGCACAGCTGGGATTTCCTCAGACAAAGTAACTATAACATGAATTCTTCGTTATAAACTCACTTGACAGAAATTGCTGTCAGCTCTGGAGGTTTGAGGAACAGGTTGATCATTGATAAGCCCAGTAGCAAAGGACTAAGAGAATTATACCTCCCAGCCAAACACCCTGAGATGTGCCCTGTGTCAGTGTGCAGCTGCTCAGCCCAGGCTGCAAGATGAAATGCAGTTTCAGCAAGGCTGTGCAACTGCACTGTCTTGATTTTACTGAGGCCGTAGAGCTGAGTTGCTCCTGACGCAGGAATGACCCTGGTGGCAGACATGGAAGCCATGCAAATACGGGGAGGGAAGAAACTGACCTTTCATTTAGTGCTCCCAAGGCCTCAACTAGCAGCTCTAAAGGCAAAGAAAACAAGCAGAAAAGACTTACTTTCAGCACTGTTTTATTGTCTGAGGATGGTGTCCGTCCAGACCACAACGCAAATTTACAGGGATCTCCTTCAACATGTTCAGTCACTCCCAGTTCTGAGGTCTAGTGTGGAGGAGAGATAATGAGAGATTTCATATATATGAAGGCTCATGAGTCCAGATAACTTTACATTTGTAGGGAGAAGTGGGGAGGCAGGGATGGACAGGGGAGTGAGATCTTGTCTCTTCTTTGCTACACACAGATAAAAGAAACAGAAAACCACCAGGGTATGGCAAGGAAGTGCATGGCTTGAGTGATCCTCCCTGCATTTCCCACCCACCCTTCACATCTCACTATCTTAAACCTCTCCAGACTCACTGCGAGCTTGGCTTCCAGGTGCACCCTACAGGGCCCAGAGGCAGCCCTTCCAGGTGGCAGAAGTATCCCCAACCCAGCATGGGGACATGTGAGCCATCCCCCAAACTCCACCTCTACCTACAAGAAACACAACACCTAGAATATTTTCTTTGCAGCCACACCTACCAGCAACTTGTTCTTGTAAACATATTTTGTGTGTCCTGAAGAATCTTTGATCTCTTTGCTAAACACCAAAGAGATTTCAAAGAGAAACAAATGCCTCTCACGGCCTTTCCGAATGAGAGACTTGGGATCCCACACTTGGAAGGAATCCTGAAGAATCAGCTCTCCCTGGACATCCAGGTTCTCATCAAACCCTAAAACCACAAAATACATTGGCTTGTATTTGTTCTTGGGACCAGTAGTTTCCAGAAACAGCAGAGCAGTAAGGATTTAAAATAACAGGGCCTTTCTCTTTTTTTATGCATATTCTGAAAGGACATTAATGAGCATCCATTGCCCCATTGAAAATATCTTTTTTTTTTTTTCCTACTACAATGATATAATTATTTCACCAGAAGAAAATACGTCATATGTGCAAAATGAGACTGCTGCTGAAGTACAGTAGTAATTTCTTAAGCTATTATAAAGGTTTCAGTGGGGGTTACTGTACACAGAACTGCAGTGCAAGGAAACTTATGCATGTCAACACAGAGAAACACATGTGGTAGCTGGAAGTATCCCATCATACCATGATGACTTCAAGCATGCTAACCCATGCTTCAAGGGCCTGTGAGTCCACAGCAGTGGCACGGGCATGGGGGAGCTACACCTATGAGAGTGAGTTGGCATGGTGTCTGAAACAAGCTTTCCAGAAGGGAGGAGTTTCTCACCTTCCAAGCTGCATAGCAAAAACCTTCACATAGCTGAAGATCAAAGGACTCCCTCCGCACATAACTGGGAGGCTTGAGAGAAAAGGGAGTCCTAGTGCAATGTGCCCTCCAAGCTGCTGTCTCAGCAGCTTGTGGATCACACTTTCCTCTAGAGCTGGGAACTGCTCCTCCACCAGCACAGCCTGCTGTTGCTCATGCCAGATAGCCCTTGGAGAGCAGCAAGCAGTCCTGGTCCCTGCTCCAAATATTCAGGAATAACATTTTATTCAGAAGACAACTGTCCAATTGCTTGTCTACCCTAACAAAGTCATCCCTGCTTCTTTATTATTGTGTGGTGCTGGTCACCTCAGGGGGACAGATTATCCAGGCGTTATTTTGGGAAACCTTGCTTTTCACCAGACACCACAGTTAAAACCTTCTTTACAGTGTTTCTACCTATGCTGGGTCAGTTTACCCCCCTGCAATTTTAATGACCTGGTCTTAATGTGCAGCTTAGCTACTGACACCATTTCCTTTTCCTTGCCTGTTTTAGTACTCTTTTTGTTTCCTGGTTCTGACTTAAGCCAGGCTGGAAATGATTTTCCCAGGCCAAGAAAATGTTTGAGAGACAATAAAGCATCTCTGTCCAGAATAAAATTTTTAAATTTTAAAAATACTCCACACATCAAAAAGCCAATAAAAGACTTAACTTTGGGGCAATCAAAATATTTTTTCTGTAATTTTGAAACACTTTTTAATAATTATTTTTTCTTTTTTTTTTTTAATCTTTGGGGTAATTATATTAACATTTTGCAACACAAGCTGTTTTGACTCAGAAAACCAGAACTTTTTCTTTTGAAATGTTGAGACAGTATTTAGAAATGTTTTTATCCAATAACCATTACCGCTGCCAGCAGCTAAACTGATACTGTTTCAGGAGGGATTTTTTTGTTTCATTAAGTAAGAATGTTTTAACTAAATATATATATACACACATTATATATGTACACACACATGTATGTACATATATATACACATTTAAATATACACACGCAGAGGATATAAATAAATAAAACCCCAAACTTCCTAGCCAGCTTCATTCTTCCAAGACTTTTGGAGAAATAGCAGAAGGGAGCTCGGAAGTACCTGAAAATTATGATTAATCAACAGTATTGCTACAGTCAACCTGTACTAACTTCCTACGCAAGTTACAAGAAGGCTTCGTTTATTGGTGGGTCCCTCCCCTGCCCCGGCCACCTGCCCATCTGCTACCTTCCAGCATGCTGACGTGCATTGCGTCGTTGGCCTTCTTTGGGACACTGAGCATCACTTCCAGACCATCTTTGAGTTCCCCTTTGCCCTCCTCACAGCAGGTTAGCAGTTCCTATGAAGCAATGCAGAACACCTATAAACAAACTCTGACCAACATGCTGGCTTTATATCCAACTGTGTTACTTGCTACGTACAACTGCTTCGCTAACAGTGACTGGAGAAAGCTGAACTGCATCAAAACCCACCGTGGATGCTCACAGATAGTGGGGATCAAATGGGAAAGACTATAAAGCAAGACAAAACAAGGTGCTCTTGAGTGAGACTGCGCACTCAGATTTCTGGGGACTTATGCCTGTGCAGCAGGCATCAGTCAGTCCAGCTGTACCAGCCAGGTTGCAGGGAACCCTGCCTGATACAGCAGCACTGGTGAGTACTGCAGTGCAGGCAGGGCTGGTGGTGTGCTGTGCCCAGGGCAGGGAGGTCCTTTCAGGAAAAATTCACCTGAGGAAGAGACCAAAGGGGTGATGACTGGAAGGGGTATTTTAGCCTTCCCATTAGCAGATGGCTTGTATAGTGCAGGCTCACTGTCCCACAGCACTCACAAGACTATGGTCAACCTTTGTGTTGTTTCAGTAAACTGGTACAAAGCACAGATTTGTCAACCCATTGAATGTACTCAGTAAGTACCTTCCTAGTACACCGTATCACTGCTTTGGTGTATACACAGGAAGCTTCCCAAAGTTCATTACGGCTGTCATTGAAGCCTTTAATCAAATTATTATGTCACAGACTTAGCAAGAAGGGAAGTAAACAGTTCTGTCAGCCCTTCAATTTCCCTTTCCCAATTCTTGCTTTCTAGGGTTAAGTCCACTTTGATACAAAAAACCCAAGTTGAAACAGGTGATCAGTTTTTTACTGGTTTGTTTGTTGTTTTTTTTTTTTTTTTTTTTTCCTTTCCTGAGTCTTTTCCCTTAAAACACCCAACCTGATTTCACACTTTGTTGCCATGCTCAGGCCTGGGAATTAGGAGTAGCAGCTCAGCAGTAGCTGCTTACAAGTCATGAACAGGTGATGAAGCAGCTCACTTAAGATTAAGTTAATTCATCACACCTGGGAAGTGCTCTGCATGAGCTGATTTGGGCAGCTCACTCGGGTACCTTTAGTAGGAGTTGGTATTTTGTGATCCTCTGGACAGGCTTGATTAAATAAGAAGAGATAGAGTTGGCCAGACCATGTCTTTGCTGAATTTCCTAGAAGAGATAAAAACAGCAGTCAGTCATGGAAAACTATTAACCCCCTGCCAGACAGAACCACCCATAACTAATTTTAGCTCTGGATCTCTGCATTTCTTTAGTTTTTTTAACTCTCTTTGAGCTCACATGTGAATAACCATGGTTTCAGAGAGGCTGGCAATAAACTGCAGAGTGCCCCCTAAGGCCACTTAAACTGCAGGGGCCCTGTGCAAGTCAAGCTAAGGCTATGTTGAATAAACTACATAGGCTTCAACTTAAATATGACTTATCTGTCATGTTAACTGGTTTCTCCTAGTTATGAAGGCTGAAAGCAAAGTCTTAACGTTCAATTAAAATGGAGTGACATTAAATTAAATTGCATGTGTAGAGTGTAATTTAGCTGTCTAAACACAAGCATCTAGTACCATTTGAGAGCCCTGGGGTAGTTGAAATATTCACAGGGGAGTAACAGGTCTGACACAGTGCTGACAGACCAATGCTGTTCTGAGAAGGCAGCTGGGGGCCGGGAGAGATACCCTTACAATACCTTTTACAGCACTGAATACTTCTGGTTTGTCACCTGAATCTCAACAAAAGTGTCTGTGCTGATCAGTGTGATGTGAACTTCTGGAGGCATTGCAGATAGGCTCCTGGTGAGGTCTGCAAAGGCCCAGCTGCCTCCCTCCAACTGGTTCCAGTGGGAGTTAGGAGCTCCTGAAAATCCTATAGGACCCTAATGCACATATTTAGCTATCTAAAAGACTTCAAACTCATGGGCTGCAGGGGCAGATTCTCTGCTGAAATAGAACAGGTCGGAATTCCTTCTGTCTCTGCCAGGCCCTGGGCATGCCTCCCTCTGCCCCTTGCATCAGGAAATCCTCAGTTCCTATGGGAGCAGACAGAAAGTGGGAATGGGGCTTATCTCCAGCTACTGGAGGGTAAATTTGAGGCTGTAAGGGGAAGAAGTTACAGAAGATGAAGGGGGAAGAGCTGCCGAGAATAGAAATTTTCTTTCTGTATACAGTTTGATTTTCTGCTGAGTACTAGGGAGGTTACTGGATTTTTAGCTCCAGTGTTTATCTTTTTGCTGGGATGCAAAAACAGCCACTCTTCACATAATGTGCCAACAGATTTTTTTTTTTTTTTTTTTTTTTTTTTTTTTTTTTTTTGGTAGTAGGCAAGTTTGTTTTAGAAAAAAAAAAATCTCTGGTGCCATGAACAAGACCCAAAAGGGAAGGGGCTCTGTGTAGGGGTTAATGGAGTTTGCATGATGCTGAGTCATGGCTGGCTCCAAACAGGGACAGCGTCTGCAGAGCACATGGCTGGGACTCCATTAGTAACTGTGTGAGCCAGCAAGACCTCGGCCACGTCTGTGAACTTCCTGGAGCTGGCTAAGTACACTTGTTTTTGTAGGATCCAAGTAATGAATTTAGCAGTATTCCTTCCTCCCAGCTCTCTGAATAGCAGGGCATGCTCCCAGCAAGATGCCTCCCCTTCAGGCAGTCCTTGTTCTGCCAGGATGCTCCCTGGTCAGAAGGTGTGGAGACAGAGTGTGTTGGTGGAGTGACAGCTGTCCCTGCTGTACAGGAACCTGCAAGAGGGAAGCAATAGCACTGCTACATGGCAATCAGACAAACAGACTGTTAGAAAGGGACTTTATCCTTGCAGCTCCTCCTGTCTCTGAAGTGTTGGAGTAAGACGGGAGCCTGCTGGAATGTGTCTTGGGTTGGCTTTGTAACAACTGGAGAGGTCTGAACTTACTGTGGGTGGAGGTGGAAATTGGAGAGGTCTATGCAGGGTAGAGCACAGTAGTGCATACATTTCTCACACACCTCTAAGTAACATGAAGCAAAGAGATATCTGACCTAGCTTTAAAGCAGCTGGCAGGTTGCAGAAACAAGCTAGCCACAGGGCTCTGTGCTCTCTACTTTGCTCTGTTTCTTGTTTAAAGCAAGCTTGGTTCATGTTATAGTGTACTATGGCTCACCATTAGACACAACTTTAGTTATTCCTTGGGTGGAAAAGTGTCCCAGAGGCCTGGAAGAAATTAAGGTATCTGACAGGCACCATGTGCTGGCAGGTGTGTGTCGCAAACTGGATGAGCTGTAGAACAGGATCAATGTGTAGTCTCACATGCAATGACAGAATCCCAGAAAAACACCAAAAATGTCTTCTGTGTAGGGCAGCACAGGACACTCACAGGATCTTCCACAGACAACATAGAGATAGGAATACCTGAATTCAATTTCATACCACAAGAATTGCTGAATTTACGATATAGCAGTGATAAAGTGCCCAGTTTTTGTATCAAATCAAAAAAGATTCAAAAATTAAGGTAAGTCATCTAATTTTGGTAAGCAATTTCAGAAAAAATACTACTAAGGAGAAACTGAGACCCTGCTTGCACCTCTGCCCATTTCCTAAGGGACACTAGCTCAGCGGAGAAACTATCCAAGAACCATCATCCAGACAAACACAATGCTCTGCAGTGCTACCAAGTCAATGAGCTTTACCATGTTCCACTCTGTAGATGCTGGTTAAAGGTACCCTGTGGCTTCTTGAATATAACTACTGATCTTTCCCAAGATTTAAAGGAAAAAAAAAATATTCAAAATCGCAAAAACATATAGATGACTGAACCAAACTCTGTTCTTGTCATGAGAACCAAAGCTTGCTTAAACAACAGACACTAAAATCAACTCTGTCACCTCAATAATATGCTATTTTCCACCAGCTGAATCCCTTGCAATGAGCCCTGAAGCTGCAAATTTTCCATGGACTTGAAGGGTTCAGACAGATCACAGGGACTACTTGTTTTTATCGCAAAGGTGGCTTTCTACGGTGGTTTATGCAATTTAAGGGCTTGTACACTTGTGATCTTCAAGCAGGCTTCTTAGTAAGGAGTGTTATTCACAACTCACTCTCATCATCAGGGAAATTTCAGATTCTTTCTGGAAGAAAAGAACCATCCATTTCCTCTGTATTCCTGGGGCCAGACTGTCCCCTGTCCTGCCACTTAACCACTGCCACTCCAAGATCAAGATAAGAAGGATCTAAAGGTACGGACTACCTTAGTCAGACTGAGTGACTCCTAGAGGATTTTGGGGGGCAGTGATATCCAGCTTTCTCTTTTTGCAAAGGCATCACTGAGTAGCCCACCACAATTCTCACCAACAGAAGGAAAACATCTCCCCCCTTGCAAAACGGCAGATACTGACACATGAATATTCTCTGTTAAACAACATCAAGCAGGTTTCTAGCCCATATACAGAGCTGGAGTGGGAAAACTTAGCAGAGGAAACACTTTTAACCTGTGCGAATAACACTGATAGAGACCTAAGGCGGCTCAAACCCTTCACGACTCACCAATCAGTCCAAACCATTCAACAGGCTGAAGCGCCACCTCCTGGAAAATCCCTTTCAGTTCAATTCTACTTTTGACCATTTGGTAAGAAAGCAGAAAACAAGGCAAAAGAAAAAGATGTTCATCACTTTTCTTCTGGCTCATGTGAAATCTGTCAGTGTTGAGTGTGATAGAAATGTTATAACCATTGGCACATATGAAAGCCAGACGAGCTGATTCATGTCAGGCAGGTTGGATTCTGCTGAGTGGTTACATTTGTAAAGAGATTTTCAATGCTTTGGAAAGGAGGTCTTAGCATTTTTTCAGAAAGGCAACTAATTAAAGCTATAAGCCAGAAGACAAGCATGGAAAAATGGATGAGGTTCCAAAAATCAGAGGGAAAGCTTAGTTTCAAAGTACTCAAAAAATTTAAAGATTTTTCTCAGCCTACAAAACTGGGTTTAGAGCCTGCAAATGTTTATCACCAGATGTAGTGCTTGTAAGGGAAATAGTCTAATTGCAGGCAATGGAGTCCCTCACTAGCATAATGAAGCAAATGTTTAATAGGGCGGGTAAAATTTGCAGAACAGGAGGACAGGATCTTGTTTTGGATTTAGGGATTTCAGGTCATAAAATATAATGGGATCTGCTTTTCATTTTACCACTAAACCCAGAAGTAGAGAGTACATCTAAACCACATCTTTAGAAAGGACTGGGTCTGAAAAATGAACAAAGGTTCCCATAAGAATGTGTGTCTCCATCATCAGTTTTCACAGCATGTGATATCTGCAGTGGAATGAAAAACCCGAATGCCAAAGCAAAAAAGGAACACGTTGCTCAGATGCGAAGAGGAGGTGCTTCAGCTGCACTATGCATGCTGAAGGAAACCTGCAATGGCTGCTTACATCAAAGAACGTCCCTGCATGTTCCAGGATGAGCTGGCTGGAATCAGGCTTGTTTTTGCAGTAGGTGACATACATCTGAAATTTATCTGCCTGTGAAAACAAACATCAAGGGAAAGGCAAGATAAGCTATTTCTCTGCTCACACAGTCTTTCATTAAGGCTCACCAGGATAAATACAGGTGATAAACCCCCACCTCTCAAAGCAACATAAGGATTGCAAATTAAGAACAGAAGACTTATAGACAGTTCACACCTTACCTGAGCAGTTCTGAGGGGAATGAGGTACACTGTGTAACAGCTATGGGAGGCTTTCTTTAACAAGTGTCACAGGATTAAAACTTTAATCCAGCTATAAATTAACCTCTAAGAGCTCTAATGATGTTACACAGATTGTATCCAAAAGTTTGCAGGTCTCAAAACCCAGTCATGAAATGTTGGCTTTATCACCTAGTTACAGATAAAGCCAGTGTAGAAGCTCTGGGCAAAAGACTCACCTAGTTTAAACTGGGTCAAGCCAACATTTTTGACTTGAGACCAACTCAGATTTGTGATGCGTGGCCCAAACTTGCCTTTCCTACCTTAGTTCAGACTTTAATGGCCCAAACTTTATGTTGTGCTAGGAGTGTTTTGCATTTTATTTCCTAATTTATTTATTTTTAAGAGGAAATTAAAAGCATCTGTGCACTCTTGCCTTAAAGCAGTTTCATATTACTGAACCCTGGCCCCAAGAAGAGGCAAGCAAACAGAAGAGGAGGATGACCTCCTTTTATTACTATTGTATTTTTTATACCAGGTATCTAAATAACAGGACCCTGCAATTGGGCAGGCAGCTTTTTAGGTATGTCTGTAACCACACATACAGCTCTGGACATGTACTATTCCTGAGATGATATGGTAGTATATTAAAAGTACCATGAAGATTTTGCATGGAACAATATGTAAATGTGTCTATTTTTCATAAATATTTAACCTCTTCTTTGTAAACAATATTTCTGAATCCATTTCATCAATATTTGTGTCATGTTTTAAATTAAAAGCCCATTTGAAATCTTCCAAACTTGCTCATTATTTTAGTAAGTGAAAATGTTCCACAATGACTTTTAAAATACTAATTCCCAGCTTTGAAATATGAATAAAACCATCAGAGAAAACATGGTGATGGCTGACTTGTGTGGTAAATATTTTGAAAAGAGAACAGCTTTCATACAGATGAAGTACTGTAGCCAGTTCCTGGAGCCTCCTATGACCATGAAGACTCTTAGCATCAAGTTTTCAAAGTCCTGTTGGATATTATCCTGGCATTGGGTAATGGAATGAGAGAGCACAGTGGATCAGCAATTTGACACTAATTTCTGAAGAAAAATGTTGATAAAACATGTTGTTCATGCCTTTGTAGAACTCTCATGGCATGACTAAAATTCTCTAAGGAAGGTATATTAAGATTTTCAATGTCCATCTTCCCAGGGCCCTTCACAAAGAAATGAATGTCAACCCTAAATACAGGTTTGGTTTGACTGTCCTGTTAAAGTCTTGTTAAAGAGGAAACAGCAGAGGTAAAAGCTGTGCTGGTCAGTGCAGGACAAGGAGAGAGGCTCTGGAAAGCCTTCACACCACTGCTCAGGAGAAGAGTTAAGGGAGGGAACGTTTCACCCCAGGAGAGGTGAAGGACAAAACAATCATAGTTCCAGATTAGCTCCTAATCTTACTTATCACTAAGGACATAACCCTTGCACCAATTCCCAGTTTGTTTCTGTCTGTGATGGAGGAATTAATTTGAATAAATAATGAAAAGAAGAAGCCTCATTACCCAGGTGACGAAGCAGTGGCCCACATCCTCAGGCAGTTGTTCGTATTTCTCTAGTTCTTTCAGAAAAATGCTGAAAAAAGAATACACCGATGTAATTAGTTACAGCCAAATACCCAGGAGAAGCAGAATGACCAATGAGTTAATCAGTGCTAATGATCAACACTTGTATCTTGATTATGAGGCTAATCAAGTGTCCTGCCAGTGGAAAAAGTGTGTCCTTGCCAAGGTATCCTTTGGTTTTTGAGCACAGTCATGCCTGGCTCAACTAGAAAGAAAAAGATAGCAATCCCTAGCAGGGGGTCAGTGTATTCAGGACTGCAAAGTGATATTCAAGAACCAGATAATGAATCTTCAAAGTGATCTTGTGCAGTGGTTCAGAAGAAAAGCAAAAAGAGAAGCCCAGAGCTGCCAGCTTTCCATCACCAAACTCAGCACACTGGGTAAAAGACAACACCTTAAACAAGCTTGATACTTCATAGGTAAGTAGTAAAATCCCCAAATACAGATTTTGTAATCAACTCTCTCCCAACACCTTGTACTATGAGCGATGTCTCTGCAGATAGAGCTCTGTACAATGCCTGGGTGGAAAGAGGAATGTGAAACAGAAGTTGCAGAAGGAGAAACAACAGAATGTGCTGTTTCCCCAGCCCTGAATCAGGCTGGAGGATGCCTTAACATCACCAGCCAAAGAAGAAGATTGTGGAGGACGCTGGTGGAGGCAAGGGAGGGAGGGGGGCAATTTATTTTAGCATTGCTAGAAGTTTTAGTGGGAAAAGTATTATGCAGAAACAGCAGGTTGGAGGAGGATGGGTCAGAGAAAGGACAAATGACAGCAGCAGGGAGCTGAGGGGCATGACTGAGGTTCAAGGGGTGTTAGCTGGGAGCAAGGGAAAGTAAAAAAGGAGAGTAATCAGATGCATCAGTCAGGGTCACTAAAAAGAAGATATAGCACCACAAAGAGAGAAGAAGTGGGAAGGCAACTGGGTGATCCTAGCAGAGTTTTAAATGGCAGAAGAATATTTACCATTTCTTGTGGGCTGGAAGTCAATTAATCTGGTACTTAAAGGCCTTTTTAATGTAACATGTAGTTTGAATCTACTGTCCTGATATACTTTGAAGCTGTTTGCACAAAAGCATGCATATGGAAGCCTTTGCTGGACTGTATTTATATGTATGTGGTGACCACATTTATGCATATGTGATGGCACGTTTATCTTGCTGACGCACTGAAAGTCTCCCAGAACTTCAACAGGGAAGGGTTTTCTGATTCTTTGTTCAAACTGCTTTGGTTTTGATGTGTAACTTGAAGACAGACTTTGAAATTCAGACTGAACTTGTGGGACTCAGCACCCTTAAATGTTAAGTTTATAACTGCTATTGCATTCACATTATAGGGAAACAATGCCCTCTAAGCTGATCTGATACACAGTCTTATCGATAAAAGGGAGTTGTTAGTGACAGATTAAATACAGAGTCTCCAAGAAGTGGCAGGAAAGCTACTTATTAAGCCAGCTCATGTCAACCATTCTTTTTTCCCCTTGTGTTTTCCAAGAGATCATACTTTTGACAGGCAAGCTTCCAGACTAGATCTAGTGCTGTGAGACAGAAAGCATGTATAGGACTACAAAGCATTGGTATAATATGACTTTAACATTGTAAATCAGGTGAAGGCAAAGTTTAAACTAAGCAGCAATTCATTTTTGTAAAAGAAACAAAACAAGAAATTAACCATTATTTTGCAAATCTGGATCAATTACTTTACACTCCTGTGTGCGTTGTACTGTAGGTGTTCACTGCATACACCACATAGATGTATAGGTATGCCTTTGGCTTCCTTAGTAAACATTAACAGAACTTAGGAAAACCTACTTGTTATGAAAGTCATATATCTCCTGAATATTGCCAAAGATGATGTGTTCTTTGTTAAGGATCCCAGCGGGTATTTCTTCCACTCCACTTGTCATTTCCCAAAGGTAAGTCTGGAAGACATCAGCAGTTCTTAGCTTTGTGAATAAATACAGTGAAAAAGAATAGATCCTTGTTTTATTGTCAAAGGCACAGGCTGACAAGGGAACTATGTACTTTGAGATGAAACAAACAAGCTAAAAAAAACCACCCCAAGTTCCAGTGTCACAGAAGGCTCTCCAGAGAAATTCAAAGTGCTGACACTCAGAAGTTGTCTGAGGAAAAAGCAGAAACATGCCAACAACATCTGTATTTGCAGTGGAACTGATGGTGTCCAAAAACTGCAGGCAGAAACAGCTGAAAGATAAACTGGATTTGCCACTTCAGTGGCATTAGATACATAAAAATCTCTTTCAAACCACAGGAATATGAAAGCTGACAGATTTTACTGAAGTACACTCTGCTTTTTGCCCTGAATATCACAGTCCCCTTCAGGAACACCATGCTGTAGAGCTAGGTAAGGTATTTGACAGTGCAAATTCAGCTCTTTCTCTAGCATGGGATGATCCAAAGGGATAGATCTGAATGCTTAAGATAAAGCTCTGTGATTCAAAAAAGACTAGAAACCAACAATTTTCAGGTCCACGTGCAAATATATTGCTCTTTACTGAGTCCCAGGACATTGCTCTTACCCTGCAGGGGTCAGCACAGCTTTGTAAATAAAGGCACACACATGTGTCCTTGGAGGTGCAGACATTTACAGCCACGCGTGGGGAGCACAAGGCATGGTTGTGCAGCAGGAGACAAGCTCCCTCTGCTGCCCACCCAGCTCCCACCACCAGCAGGATACAGCTCTGCAGCTAGCCACCCATGGTGGTACCCTCACACGGACTCTTTCAAAGTCAGCCTTTGCCATACAGTGAACATCACCACCACAAAGGATACCATGACCTTCCTGAAAATACTGGAGAGTTCCTGGGCCGTATCTTACCTCTAAACATTCATGTAAGTCCCTGACATAAGCTTTTTCTGTCTGAAGCAGCTCAGCCATAATGAATCTGAAAAAAGAAAGTATTTCAAGTGTTTTGGACATTATAGGCATTTGTACAATGAACAGAAAACAAAACATCCTTCTGTTGTCTTCATGGATCAGTGTACTTCCACTTTAAGCCTTCACCTGCCTCACTTTGCACCTCTCAGCTCCATGAATGAAATATCACTTCATACTCTAGAACCTCGCAGGGTTATTGTCTAAATACCTTTTCTGCATAAAACTCTGCTAAGTTGTATTTCTGGAACCCTGAGGTGTGATTTACTATCTACATGCCCATCCTTAATAGTCAACTGTTTCTCAGAAATTTTTTTCCCTCAGGAGTAAGGACTTCAGATTCACTGACAACACTTGCATCTTCATTAATAGCCAATGTATGTGTCACCCTGAAACTTGACCTTCAGTGGCAATACAGATGGATGTGGGAGATACCACTACTTTGAAGAGGCTTGGTATCTGACAAGAAAATCCAGACTGCTGAGAAGCCCAGCAATCACATCTGTAGTGCGTGAGGCTGGGCATCTCAAAGTTGAAAGGCCAAATGTTTTGAAAATGTGCCACATGCAGGCCAAACGTAACCAACTCTTTCCTAAAG
This sequence comes from Scopus umbretta, assembly GCA_013400535.1. Lineage (NCBI taxonomy): Eukaryota > Metazoa > Chordata > Aves > Pelecaniformes > Scopidae > Scopus > Scopus umbretta. Next base: position 53,931 of record VZTL01059268.1, read on the forward strand.
CAGAATCTGTTTCTTATTCAGGTTATGCACTGTAGTGACAATTTCAGAGGGCTGAGAAGGATCGTACATACAAATGCTTTCCAGAATATTCTCACACAAAAATTAAGACAAAATACTGTGAAATTAGACAGTTTCTAGAATTAAGTGCAACAAGGACTCTCCAAATCTTTCCTCTAGTACCAAATAGTGTAGACCCACTGAAATTTGAACGTAAACTTCCAATAAACTCTTGTGTCACTGAAACCCAGTTAACTCCTCTGGATGTCACTGGAGTGACGTATAAAGATGCTTTTCATTTTTCCTGTTCATTTTACTTTTCACATACAGACAGAAAGAAATCATGACAATGAGTATCTCCATGACATCAGAGTCTAATCGAAGTGCTTGACTTACTCCTTTCCCTTTCGAAAAGTAACTTCTGATTAAAACCAAAAGAAATTCAACCTATATGTTCTGAAATTCTCTAGCCTACAAGTCAAGACTCCTGCCCTACACCTGTAAACTTACAGAATCATAGAATTGTTTAGGTTGGAAAAGACTAGAAAAGATCACTGAGTCCAACCATTAACCTAACACTGCCAAGTCCACTACTAAACCATGTCCCTAAGCATTATCTCAATAGTTTCACAGCTTGAAGGAGTTATAGGACTGTCACTCAGTTCTGGTCATGCAAATATAGAATCACTCTTAGATAATATGTCATGGCAGACTGCAAGCATTTGGGGACGTACTCTTTCTTTCTGGCCGATTTTCTTTTTTCTTCATTGACTTCATGATTTGCATCTCGCAGCTTTACCTCCCGGTCCGAAAGGCTTGCTGGAATAATATCTAGTTCTAGGTCCTTGTTATCCTAGAAAAATGACAGTACACATTTTAAATTCATTGTAACCCTACTGTAGTGCAAAATGCAGCATGTTCATGAGATCAAATGGATAAGAAGGAACAAAAGTAAGATAAAGATACCAATGTCAGAAAGAAGTAAATTCAGACATTTAGAACTACAGTGAGAAAGCAGGTGAGAAGGTGAGAGAGAAATCTTAAAAAAAGCCAACTATGAGATTTATTATAGTCTTCACTGTTACTGCTCTTTAGAAATAGTTATTGACAACAAACATTTAAACTTTACCTTGCTCCTTCACATCTAAATTAGTTGCCTAGTATGGGACTTCATAAATAGTCTGATAAAGTAGGGCACTATGTGGAGACAGTCCCAACTTCCAACGGCCTTCTGCCATGGAAATAACTTTCCAGACTGTGGTTAGTAACTTTGTGTAACTGAGAGACCCTACAGAGAACAGTACATTTAAGGTATCTTGAGGGTGTAAGTGACTGAATTTATTCCTCTTTCTTTGATACTTAATTTTGAAGGATGGTTGACCAAAATGTTTTTAAGTGTTTCTTCTTCTGGCATTCCCCCTTAATACTGTGGCCAGGGAACAGCAGGAGGTTCTAATTTTTGTTTCTCTTGTGTTGCTCTATTTCACCTAAAAGAGCTCAGAGATGATGGTGGGGATCAATTTTTTTAGTTAGTTAAAGAATGAGAGAATGGAAACTCACAGTCAAAGCCCGAGTTTGATTCAAAGTAATGGCATGGGAGCAGGATTTATGGCTTATGCTAAAATTAACACAGACTTTTTTTCAAATAATGTGTTTCCCCCTCCTTCCCAGTAGCTGTACGGTCTCCTGAAGAGTGGTGCAAACATTTGTTTAGAAAGTCTTTCTGATCTTCATCCGTCTCCTCCTCATATCACTGATCTGCCACAAAAAAAAACAAACCCAACTTTTTCTCTTCAGAATTAGTTCTGAGGTTGGCTAGGTTTTGTGTTTCTAATGGACGCGCGATAGCCTGCAGCATTCATACCATACCCTTCACTTCCTTCTGTGACTTTCAGCTTTGGCATAAAACACTAACAGGACATGGACTTACAGTACCTCTGTATTCATTCCAAGGGCTTTTTCCAGGGAGTAGCGGTATTTCCCCATCCTGAGAGAGAAGTCACGGTAGCGTTTGTCAACGGTGGTGACCCACTTCCTAATTTCAGTGGCGTGTATATGTCCTTTTTCTACAAAGCTGTCAGCCAGCTGGATGAGGAGCTTCACCTTCTCCTTTGTTTGCTGCCCAAAATATGGTCTTTGGTTATGTTGCATTATTATTTCCTTTGCTTTTAATTCACAAGCAGCTCACAATTTTTTATACATCATTAAAGAGTGCCTGTACTTCATCTTATACAGAATCAGATGTTTTAAACTTTGCCCAGTAAAACATGAAAGGAATGACATTTTTATAAGGACACTTATGAAGCTGCAGGAGATAGAAAAAGTCAAGTTTTTGAAACCACACACACACAAACACATAAGGAAAACATGTCAGAAGTTAGATGTGCCTCCTTCCCATAACCGAAAACTTATTTTTTGTGATCCTTGGAGTAGAAGACAGGATTGAAAAATCACACCTCATAAAATACACCAAGTTACTCTGAATTTATACCTAGGTGGTTCTGCAGACCTGTGTAGGCAGGTCATTAATATACCACATACCAGTCCAGGAAGTGAGTTTGAGTCACTACTGCTCTGTTTCAGAAACAAACAGAATTTAAATCCAAGTTCCTGGTCTACTATAAAATCTCCTGTCAGTATTTTAGTTCCAGTTAGAGCATTACAAACTAAAAGATACCTGAACTCCAAAACATACACTGAGACCCTAAACATTCCAGAGTTCTTTTCTATTCCACTTGGGCTCTGACTCCCCCTTAGTCACTATGGTTTTCCATGTTGAGGAACTTGGTGCAAATCTGACACAAAAAAGCTAGTTACACATTTTAGCTTAGATTCCAAATCTATCCTAGGCACTGAAGGTGCCTGGACCCTATGTTTGAGCCAACTCAAGTACAAAATGATTAGAAAAATGGAGATATCAACTGCACAGACTGCACTCCAGCTGTAACGCACATGTTAATCCTCAAAAGCAAAAGAAGAATCAGTCATCTCCCCAGAGGTACTGGGAAGCTGCTTTTCAGAGATGGGGAGAACATTCCACTCTGCCTGAAGTGAGACATGCTTTCAGGTACTTGACGTTATCAGCAACCTGGCCACAAACGGACAAATGCATGTTAACCAGAAAACATGTAGTGGATTTCAAACACAAAACTAAATTCAAGAAATCTCACCAGCAAAATAAATTAACAGCTGAATCAGTGGTCATCTTAACAAATTAAATTAAGTACTTACACAAGGCTAAGTATTGAGAAGTAAAAAATCTGAATTCCTTTTATATTTAAAGGGTGTTTCATTCACAAAAGCTACTGGTGGTTTTGTCTTCCAAACAATTGGTTTGGCCAGAAAGTTATTGGGATGAGGAAGGCTTTCAGTTACAGCTTAATTTGAGAATAACATCAGTCTGGAGTGACATGCATTTACCAGATTGCACGTGGCAGTTAAAATATTCTAGGTCAGCAGTCAGAAAGTAATTTACTAGAGCCCTAGGGAGCAAGACTAGATGCGTCAGTGTAAGGAACAGACTGTAATGGTCAATAAGGAACAAGATATAAAACTCAATCCTAGGCTAAGGCAAGGGTAGAAATAGTTTGGAAACTTCAGGATGAATCGGGATTATTCTGATCACAATTAAATTATAAACTGGAACATAATTTCATGTGGACTGATTATGGATGGTTAGAGGCCAGGAGTACTGTTAAAGGAATGTTGTATAGGTCCTGTCTGATTAAATTAACTTCTATCCACTGCTAGTTATTTCCCATTTTCACAAACATGCAAGCTAAGGAAAAAGAAAGAAAGAACACCACAAAGCCTGTGAATCAAACAAGTCTGGCTGGCCTAATGAGGAATATAAGGATTACAGAAAATCAATTTCAGGACACAGTGAAATGAAGCTACATAATACCAAAACCATGGTCTTGCTGCAGTCCGACTTTGCAATTCAGATCCTTATTAGTGACTGTTTATACCCCTGTGGATTCACTGTCTGTGAATTACCTATGGTTTGAATTAATTTATCTGAAGCAGATCCAATCACCATTCCCTTGTAAACCTCACCAGATTTCTCAGAATTGCTCCATATAAATTAATAGATTCTTTGTAATGCAGCTTTGTATTAAAAAATATTCACCCCGGAGTTTACAAACCCATTTATTTAAAGTATTTTGTTGGGAACAGCAGATTATTTCTAATGAGATAAATGACCATCTGTGATCAATCCAGCTGGAATTAATGAAACAAATTGTGGTTGTAACATCAGAAGAAAGAGATAGGGAATCGAAGATGACCTTGGATATGTTCAGATCAATTAGTTACTCTATACCATTCTTGTATGGTTGTTTGAGGATGGAATTAGGGTATATCTCATTAGGTTGCTGTGAAAACTCTGTATGCAAACGAACTTTCTCTTCCTTCTGATCAGAACGAAAATGCTCCATAACCAGTACAGACCAAGGGGGAGAAAACCTCCTTTTTGTGCCTATGTCTTGCTAAAAGTGAAAGATCACGGTTCTCAAAAGACATTTATCTTCTGGGCTAGGAATGTCAAGACAAAAACACAAAATCAAAAGAATATTTTTACAGAGATTTAAGGCATTGAAACAGGATCATAAACATAGACTAAAGCAGGTGCCATAATTAGATTAAAATCACTGTTTACCTTGGCAGGTACTCTGAATTCCCCATATTCCTTCAGGAGTTCCTGAGTTTCTTCTGCTGATTCCCCTGTGGAGTTGTGAGTAGAGAGGTAATATTCGCCTGTTTCTTGGATCCAGTCTAAGGCCTGTGAATGTCAAAAACAACCAAAGGAAAAACAAAACAAACAGTCATGGTATTTCAAGAACTAATCCTCTGACCAAAAAAAAATCTGCCAAATAAAGGATATCAAACCCACTGGGAATTAATACTGTGTATACTAAAACACTTTCTAGGAACACATAAAAAGAATACATCAATCAAAGCAGGTAGGAGAGGATAGAAAAGGTATTGTACGTTTCCTAGGAGAAAAAAGAATGTAGGGAATTCTACTTACATACAGATAAATTTGCATGCAGGGAAAGGAGTTTTCTCATTCAGTGATAGCTCAATAAAACAAGTTTGCTTTTATATTTATTTTCAGACAAATGAACAAATCCAGAAATTAATCTGACCTGGCAAAAATACTAAGATTTGTTGTTGGGGTGTGGAATTTTCCTAAATGGTTTTAAAAATCTACATTTGCCATGTTTTCAAATGTTCCAGTTTTTAAATATAATTTGAGATTGCAACAGGAACCCCAACACAGAGGCATTACACGGATACAAGAAATATTTACACACTGCCAGAACAGAAAGTCAAAGTGGGGTTTTTACACTACCTGCTTGGCACTGCGCTCAAAGACAACATATTGTTGGCACTGATCTAATCTCCGCTTCTTCAGGGTCCAGAAGTGAAGGACCCGGTTCTCCCTCTGTAGCAGCTCACTCAGAATGGCTGTAGGGCAAAGGAAAACATCTGCATGATTGGGGATTCTGTGAGTGCATACAGAAATAAGTCATGAAAAGCTGAATTTACTCACTCTGCCCGGACCTCACTCCCACGAGCAGAGCCCCTGAGATTGTATTTCTTAAAAACACGCATTGATTCAAAGGTGCTGCTTTAAAAAAAACAAAAGCAAAAAAACCCCAGCCCAACAACAACAACAAAAAAAGAATTTGCAGGATTATCTGGTAAAGGAGAAGATGCTAGAACAGAGTTTTACCCCTGTAAATACACTGGGGTGCATGATTTCTAGTCCTTTCATTCTCTTTTGCTGCTTATTTCAGGACTCTAGTACTGGGTGACATAAGAGAAGTTGCCCTCTTACTGCCTTACCTGTTGCTCTAGCCACAGACTGCTCAGCACTTGGCACCAAAGCCTACTGTCCCATGCAGAGCTCTGGTCATGACTGAATTTAATTCAGACCTGAGCCCCCAGTTTGACATACCTGGTAAGGTTTCTTATACAGCTGTGCTGCCTGGAGACCCTCTGTGAGCTGCTCCCTGTGCAGCTACAATTGCTGGGCTACAGTTTTGGGTTGAGGCCTGGTATTGGTCCTCTAAACTGTTTTCTGTGTGATGGGGATAGGACAGACACCCAGATTCAGGAAGGGACTGGCAAGAGACCTGCTACTCCTTGGACTCTAGGACATACCTGCTCCCTTCAAAACCTGAGTGCTTAGCCAGACTGTATCAACTTGGTAAAAGGGTGCGATTTAACTCTTTAAAAAACTACCATGGATTTAACTGCAAATCTTACATGCAGAGAGAGGCAAGAGATTTACATTATGTAACTCACATAACCCTTAGTTAAACCTGAGCTTTTGTAGTTAAACTGATCTAAGTCATGTATATATAGCTGGCAGCAGTGTGGCTCAGCCCAGCCATGTCTGGGTATGGAGCTCAGGTAGCTACCTCTGCAGGTGAGGCACGGCAGCCCTCCTGCCCTTACCCTCCAAGCGGAGCATACACTAGAGGGGGCTTAGGCACACGCAGCCTGGGCAGCAGCCACACTCTTTTAAATGAAAACATTAAGTCTGGCTTCTCAACCACTTACAGTGACGTATGGTCATTTACAGCACCTGTTAATAACCTCTCTCCCCCTAAGCTCTTTCTGAATGTACTGATATTAATTGTGTATGTATCAACACTGGCAGCAGCAAACAGATTTGGATGTATCCCTTCCCATTTGCAAGTGTGACACTGATTATGGTCAAAAAATTTGCAATACTGAAGTTAATTGCAAAACCTAGCCCAGTCCCTGCTGAGGGAACTTTGTCTGAATGACAAAATGAACTTGAAGCTTGTCATGGGTGCTTTAGATCAGGTCGTGGCATAAACAGGTTATGCCAAATAAAACTAATTTTGTTCTGTATTAATGACTTTGCTTTGGAAGCACAATAAATATCCTACCAAATGATGCTTTTATTCTGAAATAAATTGTCTACTTCACAGGTTTTCTGTGGACAGACTCACCAAGCATAAGAATTACACGTTTGGCTTAGAAAAAGACTAATATAGAAGCTGATTCTTATATAAGTGAGTAATTTCAAACAAGCTCAGTGAGGAACACTTACAAGCTTCTATCAGATGCTTATTTAAGGGCTTGCTGAGTCAGGATTTAATTACTTTTCCTGTGATTTTCAACTGTAGGGAACAAAAGTCCGTAACAACGACAAGTATTTGACACAGTAGCAGGGGAAAGCTGAACAAAGTAATGAAAAAATTGAAGAACTGATATTGAAAGAAAGGAAGGAAAATAGTCTCTTCAGTAACACCATTTTCATCTTCTGTGTGTAACCAAAGTTCCTATCCCTCCCACATATATAATGACTGCACTGCCTTTAACCTGTATCTTTCTGCAGCTTGTAAGAAAGCCAGTAATAATAACAAAAAATGGTTTATTTCTGCAGAATCACTTTGCTCATTCTTATCAGTACCTTGCAGCATTGCTAGGCACAGATCAACAACTCTTTAATTAAGCAAAGGAGTGGAAACATTTCAAACATCTCCGATGTATCATCTGATTCTAAATGGTGCTCTTTTGACCAAAGGAAAATAACTACAGGCAGATACTTTTGCTGGTGATTTTTTGATGTGGTAGGACATCAAACAGGATTCTGGGGACAAAAAAATAGCAGATCCATCCCAGGGACAAACAAGTTTGGGGTTCATTTTTTTCCAGTGGTCAGCAGCAACAGGATGTATTTAGACCTTGCATTTGATATGTGCTTATTTGTTTACGCATTTTTAGATATTAAGGCAAAATAGTATCTGATCATCTCAGCTGACAGCCTACATGATGAGGGATGGCACAGTGTGACTCCCATGGACTCTCCTGACAAGAAAAGCCAGACAGAGTCCATGTTTCAAACCCCTTTCCTTTTTTTCCCACACCACCACTTGCAACAGCAGAGTTCTGTATAAGAACTCATGCCTGGCAGAGGAGGGATCACTTTCTGAGAGGCCTCACTACCATTGCTAAAGGTGTCAGGCATATGCATCATTTTAGTGACAGCAGCTGGTGAAACCTGAGGTTCCTTCTCAGCATGTTCACAAACTTTAGGATGCCTACACAGTAGAGGGGGAAGCAAGCAAAACCTTCCATCCTGTCATTGCACCAACCTTTGACTTGCTGCTCGGGCCCCCTTGTATGGCTTGCTACTCCGGGCATGCTGACATTGTTCCGGTGGATGTACTTGAGGAATACCTCGGCGTTCCTTCGTGCCAGCGTACAGGCCTAGGAAAAACAGCCCCCACCAAAAAGAATCAGTGAAGATGAGCAAAGAAAGCAAAGGGGACCCAAAGGAGTTTCTGCTTATTTTGCAGGGAGAAGTTCTCTTTCATATGGAAACATGAGAGCTCCACCTAGGAGTCAATAAACTCAGCTAATAAACTAACAGCCTCATAAATGTACTAAAACACAATTTTGAATATAGTGGCTGATTTTACATATTAAGGCAAATTAATGACTATACTAAAACAATTGGTTGTAAAGAGCTAGTACATCACACATTTTCAACCGTCTCTCAAGAAAAGTACTTATTGTTTCAAAAAATGTACAGTCTAGAGGCATAATTTCTTAAGCTTTGCCTGCAAGTGTAGTTTCATGTTGTATATCAGTTTTAGTGGAAGGTGGGAGGCTGGCTGTCAATTGACTTAGCCTGCCAGCTCCACAGTTCTTACAAAGCAGCACCTGGAAGGCAGGAGGAAACCTCTGTCTCCACCCTGGTGCTGCCCTGCAGTAACACAATTGCTTCAGTTGTTAGTAGTTCTTCAGTTATTGGCTTGGAGAACAGCTTTTTGAAATGCTGGATGGTTTGTATAAGCCAACACCAAAATTCTGTATAATACCTGTCATTTATGGTCATCATATGCAATTTTGAGAATTTGAACTTTGAACCAGCACAACAACCACCATCCTACAGCTGCAATGCAAATACCACCTAATTAGTCCTGATGACATCTCTCTGAGATACATATTGTTGATAATGCTTATTAACCATACTATAACAGTGTGAAACTGGCTTAGGACTTATACAGCCAGCCAGTAGTTGAACTGGAATTACACCTCAGAGCCTCCCTTCAAACTCACCAACACTGCTCTAAATTGACTACTTAATGGGGAGTTTTCCTGATTTATTAGAGAACCAAAATGAAACCTTGAGAAAAGCCTCTTTCTGTTCCAGATGTTTGCTGATCAGAGGGATGACGTGGTCTATCTCAGCTGCCGGTCCAAGTTTATCTCGACCTCCACACCAATCTTCATCCCGTCTGTATTCTTGCTCCAAGCTCTCTAATACACTGCACACCTGAAACATGCCCATAGCACAACAATTCAGTTATCTACAGTCATAATGAGGAAGAACATATTTGGTAAAATCTATGACCAATAACATTTAAAATCTAAATGTTTTGGACTATGGGCCATGGCATGGAGGATAAGTGGGTATGAAACAGGCCCTGGACAGAATGATCTAGCAGTTCTTCTTATCCATAGGCTTTCTACTGTTTGGGATGCAATTAATCTGGTTTAAGGGTGATAAATCTTTCTTCTCTTCCAATGGATAATGGGGGGGAGGGGGTGTCAAAAGGTTGAATGAAGGCAGGGGTCAGTGTTGGCCCCAGTGGATCATTCAGGAAACTATCCCTATTCCATGAAGGGTGCTTTAGATGTGTTTAAATCCCACTGAAGCCACGGGACTTAGCACATACTTAAAGAAAAACACATGCTTAAATACTTTCCTGAAACAAAGTCTGAAGCTGGAACTAATTCTCTTCAGCTGCATGTTAGTTGCTCCCTACACAGCTTTTGTAAAGACTGATGGAAACCAATAGACATTAAATCAGTGTCACAACATAGGTGGATGCAGGTGTTTCACTGTACAGGGCTTACACAAGTATCTTCTGTCTTGGTAGAATAATGGAAATAAGATAAATAAACCAACACAGTCTGGAAACTGTGTGTTTAGTGGCCTCAGACAAGGCTGAGTCTCTTGTGTTGAAGATCCTGAGAATGACTTTTAGTGGCCTATGCAGACACCAAAAAAACTGCAGAAGTTTTCAGAACCATTTGGAACTTTCCTCGTCTCTCCCAGAGGGCTCCTCCTAAACCTTCCACTGCTGAGATTACTCAAGATTCAGCCAGTTATTGCTGGGGGTCCAGCTAACCATTTGCACCCTTTTCTTGCTCACTCCTGCAACTTTTATATGAACACAGTTATAATTCAGGGGACCCTACATGCTCAAGCGCATGATCTAGAAGAGACTCCAGCATCACCCACCAATCCTCCCCACTATCAAAGGCCATTTGCCTATAACTCCATTCATGAACACATCAGAGTCAGTTTTAAAACTGGTGAACTGAGGTGAACTGATCAACTTAGTCTGCTGCCAGGCTATTCAAGGACCGTATGCGTTTGACAATCTGAAATCGTCTTGCTTGGATGCAAACCAGCATTCACTCTCAAACATTTACTGGAGAGCAAGTGCCCTATCTGTTATTCAGGCACAGAAAAGCATTTCCATTTTACTTCTTAATTCTTGAAAACTTTGGTACTCTATTGGACTTTGATAACTTAAAAAAATGAAAGTAGATGGATTGCCTGGGGTCCACATCTTTTCAGAAAGGATGGTCCCTGCACATGCAAATATCATCTCTCTGTTAAGACAATGAGCGAAATTAATATAAAGTGGGCTGTCAATGAAGTCAGAGAGAAACTGGACTGTTTGATAGCCAGGGGTCTATTTAGTTATATCAAGAACATAGTATGCTTGGGGAAGACAGGTATGAAAAAGTTTGGCTGCTTGTGACAGTCTCTCCACCCTTTTAGCTGCTTTTTCTAGATACTCAGAGAATCCAGAATCCAGTAAAATACTCAGTCCACTGTCATCCAGTCAGGGAGCAGACCGTTAAGGACTGTAGATCAGTCATGCAACCCAAGAGAAGATGACAGACTACATGCAGCAGTGATCATTCAAAGACTGAGTGATCTTTGCCCTAAATATTTGCTGAATAGACACAACTAATGAACGAGCTGGTGGGCACTGCAGTATGCTTGTCTATGACTTGGAAACAGGAAGAGAGATTGAACTGATAAATCACTGGCTATGCGTATTTTGGCCAGCACATGCGACTGTCTAAAGCACTAATGAATCCCTTAATGGTTTTCATTTCTCACAGTCCTCCACCAGCAGTAATTCATTTCAATCTTGAATGCATCAGGGACTCTAAATCTGTTTGAAACTCTTCACAGTGAAAGACATTCATTATAAGGATGAATTAATCTTAAACAATCTTAAAAATGCATTTAAAAAATGACACCAAAAAGTGGCCCAAGGATGATCTACAGCCTCGATGTTAAGGAAAAAATATTCTCTTTCCATAACGATATATTTAGTTGTGCTAAAAAACTTCCCACGTCTGGTTGTCTAGTTGAGGAACTAACTGTGTGATAATACCAATAGAAAATATAATGGAAATCACTGCTGCCTTTTGTATAAAACCACAGGTTCCTGCAATGTCCATGCTAACATGAACTGCCTGGCTGTAGTAAATTACATCAGGAAAGGCTATTTGAGTATCCACACTATGACACTAATTCTCACTGACTATGGTATCAATGGCACCTGTTTGTGCAAGGGATGAATAATCCCACCATACCAGCAGCCAACTGGAATTTGTTTTGCAATTCATGGACACCTGGAATGAAGTAAAGTTGCGTCAACATATAACCGTTACTTCTGTAAATATCTGTGTTGCAGATGGATTTAAGAGAAATCCCTTCATATCTTGGCATCTTTTTTGGCATGGCGGTGTTTAACTACTAGTGAAAACACTGGCTAGTACTGCTTACAAAGTAACAAGTAATTAACTGCAAGCAGATCTCAAGGAAAAGCAGATTTATATTCCTCAAAATTAATTCTGATATCATGAGAACCTGAAACTAAAATGGTGGGATTTCAGAAAGTCTTCCCATTGGAAACAGAACAATTAAAAAAAAACAAAACCAAACTTCAAGAATTACATTGCTTCCCTGAAAACTTGATGAATGTTATTGCGAACTGCTACCTTTTTTGTTTAGTTGGTTTTGGTTCTTTTTCTTCTTTTTTTGTTACAATACTTGTTAGAGAAACAATTTTGACTAGTTCAAACTTTGGTTTCCATGTGTGGCTTAGCATTGCCGTGCCAATGGAGCAAACGTCCTTTCAGTTAATTTTACCAATGCTGTGAGATCCCTTGCTGGCAGAAGACTCTCTGCACTCAGGGTCAGAGTAGAAAACGCACACCTACCAGTGCTGCTACGTCGTGGAGTGCACCCACATTGGTGTTTACCAGTTGGGAGTCACCTGAGGGCTCAACACTGGCCCTATTCAGGTGGCACAAAGGTTTATATGCACCTAAGGTGCGGATAGAGATGTGCAAACATATGTAAAAAGACAAAGGGCAGCTTTTAAGGGCGAGCAGGGCTGACTGAAGCCTCATTCTTCCTACTTTTGGGATTACTCAAGGGAAAGGGAGAAGAATGAGCACTGGTCCTTAGTGGTATTAGCAGAGCAGGTATTTGGAACAGTTCTACACTCTGGAAGAGTGGAGAGACTGCACCGTTGATCTTGGTGAGAGGCGAGACCTTCACACTCTACACTAGGAGCTAAATCCCAGGCTGCAGCAATATGCTATGATACAGATAGAATATCATGCAGCTCACCTGCTCAGAGGTTTTATAGAAGGCCACTGAGGCATTGACGAGTTTGAGCCTGTCTTCCATCTTCAGCATCAGCTGCTGCCAGTGCAAGGCCACCTTTTCGGCACACTCTCTGATAGCATCGGCATCATAATGCCCAGCCTGTAGCAACACTTCAGCTTTCTGCTGGACCTGCAGGGCACTCTGGTGTGTCTTCTGTAAGGAAGTGGCATGAAAGAGGGACTGTGTATGAGGGGAGGAAAGAGAGGTTGTATAGATGTGCCAGATGTATGGTAGAAAGGTGAAACGAGGTGTGAGCATGGAGATGCGAGAGAGTGAAACATTTCAGAGTTATCTTCAGTTAACAGTTACATTCTGCAAAGTATTTTAGTTTCAATTATTCATAGACATTTGCAACATGTTATTAAGCTTAGGACAAGCAAGAACTGGCTAAGATGGGTTAGCTCCACTGATCAGCTACTGCTCCTTGGGCGACAACCTGGGGTGGGGTTCCTGGTGGATCCATTTGGGCAACCCCAGTGCAGGCAGCTGCTGTGCTGAGTTCCCACCCAGCCTGTACTCAGTGCCAACTGCTTCCCACACGATCTGCAGATACAACAGCAAACACCAAAGATCTGGCAAACTATGGGCCTAATCACCCTAATTTGACTCTTGCCATGCATTTTGCTGGCATCAGCAGCCTTACTCATGCGTGTAATTGTCCCGTCTGCAGGATACAAAACATCAACTGCAGAAGACATGAAGATGCCTTACTAAATGGCATGAACTATATTACAAATATCAGCCCCTACAAGATACATTTCTGAAAGTCAGTTCACTCGTATTGGAGCTACACTATCCTACCTTTAAGGGCAGAGCTGGGGGGAGTCAAGCGATTGTCTCCATTGTTCCCCAATTTACTCAGTAGCCACTTTATAGGCAGGACTGAATTATCTGCCTGATTCCCCAGCCTACACCAGCTCCTCTCAGAGTAACCAAGTGGTTAACCACCACCTTCCTCTGTGGGTTGGCTGAGAGGAAAATAGACTCCAGCCCTTCATAGCCTCCTGACTAACCGTGTTCAGGCACAGTTTAGTCCAATATTTGATTTTAATCTTCTGAACAGAAGCCCTAAAATCTCCCATAGACTCATCTGTTCTGCATCCCATTTGTAACTGCTGCTGACAAATTCTCATGTGATACTTTTATGATCTAATCCTTGAACCTGGAATGAAGCTTGAAATCATCTGGTAATACACTGATGAATAATGCAATGTAAGAAAGCTATTAGCAAAAAAAGGATTAATACTTGGCAGAAACATTTAGGAAGATATTCAAGAACAACTGGTTAAATTTAATATCCAGCTGCTTTACTGATGTTAGAGTTGTAATACTTATTTTAAATAGACTTTAAAGGATTTCAACTGAAAATCAATTCCACATCTAGAATGTCTTTAGAGAACAGTCTGCCCTGTGTGCTTTGCTGATCTTTTCCCCATATTGAGCTTTAAACATTTTAAATATTTAATCTAGTGTTTTTTCCCCTTCAAAAACTTATTTTCCCCCTACTGTGGTGTAACTCTCTTCTCCCTCTGTGACGTGCGTTTACCACCAAATACAAACACTTCCCCAATGGCAGCAAGCTGTGATAACACAGCCAGTGGGTGTCTTGTTCCCCACTGCTGCCTGGTGACAGCTGCCAAGATGTGGTCAGCACAGCTTGGTACCAGCCAGATCATACAGAATTGACAGAAAACTTCTTCCTTTTCCCTTAGGAGCTGCAAGAGCTGCTCCTTCCTTAGTGTGAGTGGAGCTGGATCAAAATAGGTCATTAGCTGAGATTTAAACTCTACTTACTAGCAACACTATAACGTGTATTGACTTATTTAATGTTTACCAGAAGACATAAAGACACTTTTCCCCCTGTAAATCAAGCACCTTTTCAAATAACCATTATAGAAATATTACTTTCATAGTGTAAAGTTTGGTTTAGTTTTGGTTCTTTTCAAATATACATAAACCACAGAAAGGAATTTTCCAGCTTGGTCTTTGCTCTGTAAAAAGGTAACAATTAACATAATCTGGGAAGCATATACACCTTATCAAGCAGGAACAGGGGAAAGCAATGGCCCCTCTTTCTCACAACCAGAGGAAGTACACTCTGTGAATGTAGGGTTTGTTCATAATGACAAAGATATATAAAGTACGTAGCGTAACTATGAGTCTTGTAGTGCCCTACTCAGAGGAGTTCATAGCCATCCTTCTCATCTAAAGGAAAGCAGCTCAGAGGAGGTGCTTCTCCTCCTGCCATGTCCTGGCCCGTGAGTGAGGCAAATGAGTTGCCTCACAATTAGTTTTCAAGGGCCAGGTCAAAGATGCACTAGTCCAGGGCAAGCAGGGGCAAAAGCTCAGTTTTGCAGGCAATTCTTAAAAATTATCCCTCTTGCCTCTTCTTCAAAGCAAAGTTATTTGAGAATGTGAGTTTGAATGACTGTCTCTTCTGTTGTCAACAAAAGAAGAGTTGAATGAAACAAAGATTTCATGTAAGCGCATTATCCAGTAACAAAGATATTCATAAATGAATGCTGTGAAATGATCTGCAAATGGTGGACGTGGGAAGAAACTGACTTCACAAACTTTTTCCATTTTCAGATCACTTTCTGAATTTTAATCTCATATTTTTACCAAAGAAATTATCAGGAGATGTGTGAGTGTCATTTTCATGAATGGAAAGGCTGATATTTGACAGCCAAAGAATTAGCTGCAGATGATAAATAATTTATTTCACTATTAACCTCTGGCTGCATTACGAGTTTAATGATAAGTTGATTTTCTAAAGTTTTTATTCCTTCCCTTCCTTCAAGCAAGCAATGACTGATGCCCAGGAGATAACCTTTTGTATGATGTTCACCTGGGAAGGAGAAACAAAGTTAACTTCTTTGTGTTACCTCTATGGCCAGCTGAAATTGCTCATGCTCTCGCTGGAGCTGCTCAGCTTCAGAGAGGGAGCTTGCATTGACAAGGCTTGCATTCAGCATTGATTCACCATTCCGGATCCAGCCAAGCACCTGTAAAGAAAGGATGTGCTTATGGAAAAGTTCCTTCAGTACAAAGGTTTATGTCATCACTGATCAGAAAATGCTTCAGTCTGGCTAACAAAAAGGTACTTTGCCCAGTGTGGGTCTTGGGCTGAATCAGTGAGCAGAAAGAAATCCTAGGATAAGGACTCAATGACATAAATTTTTAGAGGGCAAAGATTCCCATTGAAGAAGTTCTTGCTTGAAGAATTAAACTCCCACAGTATTTACATGGATATTTGGATTGGAAAGAGCTTTCATTTCCAAGGTTTGATCACAAAAATGAATGTTCCCCTAGGCAAATACCCCAGGGCAAAACCACAAAGCGTAATGAGGGAGATTTGAAATTAAACATAAAGATCTCTCGCTTTTTCAAAGTTACAACTGGAATCATGGACCTTGCAACTCCTTTCTGTTCCACTTGCCTGTGTTTCTTTCATACAAAAGTCAGAGCTTAGGGGTGAAGAGGGAGAAGGTATAGTTGGTTTCATCTGAGACAGAGTTAAGATGCAGTTGGAGTTTCCACCTGCATGCAGAACTAGGAAGAAATCCCAGGTCTTGCATTTTATATTTAGTCAAGAGGCTTTACTTCAGTAATATTCAGATTATTTGTAGACATGCGATACATGCTGTAATGACTGCAGAATCAAATCCTAAATATACATAATTAATCTATCAAGCTTGTATGTATTCATTTAAGCAGGAACATTTTCTGCTATTTTAAGACATGTGTTTGGAAAATTAGCACCCAGAACACACGTGCAAGTTCTTTGCTGTGTTGTCTCAAAGCCTATTTTCTACCTGTGTGGGTGTCAATTTATTCCAATAAAGCCAAAAAGTTGCTGAATTCAATTCACAGATGCACAATTAATCCTGACTGCCCAATCACTGCCCTAAATTTAGCTTGTGATTTACAAAGCTCCAAAATTGACTTTGCTGCAATATTCTACATAGTAATTTCCCTTTTGTGCCATAATTTTCACCAAGTGATCCATTAAATTGTCTGAAAGACATAGAGATTTTCCGTTGTTTTGGTTTTTATCCCTACATCATGTACCACCCTAGTTATAGCCATTCAGTTCCCTGTAGGGTAGGAAAATGAGTTTTCCCTAGGAGAAAGAAAGGGGAGCCATCTACACATGTAGCTGACCCTAATTTGTAGAAAAATTACATTCTGCTCAGTACAACAGTGTGGAAGATTTCATTTGTCAGCTTTCCCTCTTTCATCAGCAGGTGTTATTGTTCCTGTGGGAAATGCAACAAAGATTTAAAGGAAAAGTAATCAGGTTATCACATGGCAATCTTTTTTGGCTGGCATTTTCTATAATCCATCAGACAAGAAAGCTACATTATTACATAGTACCAAAAGCTGAAGTTAACCAAAGGATCACTGTATCTGGGAAAGACGAAGTGAGGACATCATAAAGCAAGACATGCTTTCACATTTTATATACCATGATCTATCCTGGCTTGGGCCATTTGGAGCATAGAAAATACTGAGTATGTATGCTAAAAAGGTAGCAGCTTTTTTTT
>VZTL01059268.1:71322-87081 GCA_013400535.1 Scopus umbretta
TTTTTTTTTTTTTTTAACAATACAATCGGGGAATGACAGGGTCCTCTTGGGAACAGCTTTCATTTGAGCTGAAATTTTCAAAACCTGCCATAGAGGTTTTGTTGCAGATTTCATACAAATATCTGAGTCTCCAAATAGCAGTAAAATCACTGGAAACCTTAGTCTTAAAACAAAGCAACTTGATTAGTGAAAAACTAATAGGCGACAAGGTTGAGTAAGGAGAAAGAGGGACAATACAAGCAAAAGCAGCCAGGTTTCCTCTAGTTTTAATGATACATGTGCATCCTTCCACACAACTGTCTTATTGACTCAAAAATGTTCAGGGTAAAGCAGTTCAGGTCAGGCTCTGATGGACTACGTCTCAGCAACGCTTACAGCACTCTTCTTGACCAAGGCTGCTGCCGCCCCTGAGTTTTGCCCCTCCCACCTTCCCCCAGAGTGTGGGCTCGGGCACTCACTGGGGGGCTCCTGCACTCCCCCTTCCAGACCCAGTGAGCACCCAAGCACTAGCAAATTTTGCTTGAAAGAACTAAAATAATGAGCCCATTCTACTTCCGAAAGTCTAACACTTAAATGTCAGGGCTTCATTTGGGATTGCATCAGCTTTTTCATAGTAATGTTTTTCTCTTGGTTCTTTTTCCTCTTCTTCTTGTGTGTGGTGTTTACATAGAGTAAGAAAAAATGTCAGTTGCATACCCAAAGCCTAAGTGCAAAAACCCAGCCACCTGCAGAGCCTTTCATTGTGTCACTGGTTTGGAAGTAGACTGTGAAATGGCTGGAAGAGAGCATTTACACATTTGTATCTGGTTTACAAGACCTGCTCACAAATTGACTCCTACGCATATGGTGCTTAATAACTTTTCATTAAAACATGCATAGAAGTTGCTAATACAGCACCAAGACACTTCTCTGATCATTTCCTGTATTAACAGATTCACCATTATCTGGCAATGTGCAGACAGGCCAACAGCAAAAGATGGCTTTAAACAGACATTTCCTGAAAATTACAGATTTTATCAACTTTGTAGAAGCAATGATTAAATAATTCTGGAGTTACATAAATCTCCAAAGACTCTCTTAAAAAGCCTAAGGTTTTTTGTTTGGTTGGTTTTTTTTTTAATATAATGGAGAAGCAGAAACACATTGACAGCATCTTAGATAAGAGCCACTTGCAACTGGAGAACAATTTCACGGCAAGGCATAGGTTGTCTAACATGGCAACCACCACAGTTCTGAAACAAGTCCCACCGTTGACTCCAGTTTGCTTAAAACAGGCTACTTCTGCATACAGCTCCTCTGAAATGAAATACCAAATTATTCTAAAATTTGTACCCTGAAACTCTGCCATCTTCACTGAGCACAGAATCAGGCCTTATAGGAAAACATAAGAAGTGAGGCACCTCTTGTGCAGCCTTCCTTAAGAAACCAGAGCTCTGCATCACATAGTGTTTCTGTCTGCTGGTTTAGTTTAGTCAGAAAGCCTTCCTTGATGTTTCTGAAAAAGACTTAAGGCCTTGCTAACGATACCTGTCAAGTTACATTCGAAAAGATTTTCAAGTTTAAAAGGCAAAATGATGTAAGTGAATCTTTTACACCTCTGGACCCTTTGCAGCTTCTTTGAGAGGCTCTTACTAACACAGTCACAACCACCAGCCAGAACACCTACTGTTAATTTTAGCCATGTTCAAAACTGCACCAGGTTTCCAGGAGCTCTGTGATACTAGATTGGGGAAAAAACAAATATATGCAGGGTCTCTCAAATGACTACTTCCCATCATCCTTTGGGCATATTCATCTGGAAGCAAATCTAATGCCAAACAGCAAAAGTGGATGGATAACAGGCACATGAAAATGAATAAATACACTTCAAAACAACCTGGAAAATAAGTGTAGTGGGACACTGTGAAGATACCTGGGAGTAAATTAGGTCAAGTTTAACACTTATGAAAAAAAGAAATAAACCACACAAAGATAAAACGAGGGGATAGGGAAGCCAAACAGCTGCAAGCACAGCAGAGAGAGTTTGTTTTTTAAACTGATCTCCACAACTCTATTCTGCTATTACTTTTATGTAAGCAATCCAAGCTCTGTAGTTTCTGTCGGAAATGAGTGGGATGCAAATGAGGGGATATCAGTCTTGGGCAGGATCTTTCTCACTAACAAAGAGTTTTTGAATCACTGGTCTATACTATTTCCACTCTAAAGCAGTTCGCAGAACATCTTATTTGGAATTGTTCCATTTTAATGGCCTCAAACTTCGATTCATTGTCTTGGCATTCGAACCCTTGGTGCATATGATATAAAGCAGAAAACCCTGGTAAATGAGACTTAAATAGATAGAGACAGTTAAAAGACTTTGTATTTCCATGAGCCATTATATCAAAATGCAAACACATGTACATGTAACAGCCTTGACCAATTTTACTATGTCAGCAGAATTTAACGGCAGCTACAGTAGGTGTCTTGCTGCACCCACATCTGAACTGATTCACAAGAGTTAGAGCAATTTGGTAATGAGATCATCCATTGTCTCAGATGCACTAAAATGAAAGTGAAGGAAATCTGGACCAGACTGGAGGTGAACTACAAGCCAAAATCAATGTATTTCCCAATTTCATTAAATGGTTGGGAATATGACTCATCTACAGGAAACCAAATAGATAGGGCACAGTTATATTTTAACTTGCCTCTTCCTGAGGGGAACTGTAGCTGTGGTAATTTACAGGTTAATAAGCAAAGGACTCCTTAGTGTTCAGCTGAACAAATAAAATGATTCTTCACTATTGGTTTGCTGAAAGGTCACACAGTAATGAAGGCACTGATGGTCCCAAGCTCCATTAAGGAAATACTAATTCAAGGCAGCTGTTCTCCTCTAACAGTAAGTATTAGATAGTTCAGTCCTAAACCCATTTCCTTTGGTCAGATTTTGGTTTGTAAAGTTGTTAAGGCCCAGCAGATACTTGATAATGAGGTAAGTAACATCAGGTACCTGCAGAGAGTGCTGCACTGCCACTGTACAACCCAGGAGCAGCCACAAGGCTGACTGACTGGCAATTCAAGTGGGCTAGTGACACTTGGTCAGATAGCAATAACCTACAATTTTAGCATTTCTGCTACACATATTACTCCTCTCTATTTTTTATCATAAGTTACAGTGGCTTTACTTCATCATAAATCTACCACACAAAACTCCAAGCTTAGCTAAGCTGTGTGTAAGAAACTTAGGGAACCCATGGAAAAAAGGATACGCTTCATAATCACATTAAGGTGGTGATTATGAATACCACAGAGTCTTTTTTTTTTTTTTTTTTTTTTCTTCCCAGAAGAAAGCTAAAGCACTCTATAGATCTCTGGAGCTTAATGAGGAGTTGGCCTTCAATTATCACAAATGCAAAATGACTACATTTTGAAAAATTTAGGAGAGTTCTGTGCTACTATCATTTAGGGTTGCAAAATATTCACATCAAAGTGGACTTTGAAAGAAAATGTATGCACTGGTGTTGGTGCTGCCAGTTTCTAGCTTGAGAGTTGTCTGTGAATGAAGGATTTTTGCCAACAATGATAAACCATTCAGATAAGGTGTCACTCAAATATTCACTTTTGAAGAAAGAACAACCATGGCCATGTGTACTGAGCACTCTGTATATTCTTTTTTTTTTTTNTGGCTCTTTTTTTTTTTTTTTTTTTTTTTTTTTTTTAGTAAACTAAGAAGCAAATCTTTTTAATGAACACCTTGTAGTATTTGGAGAAAAAAAAACACATACCCCCCCAATTTGTACTGGTAAAATGGAAACCTGAATATTCCAGGTGTCTGGAAAAATGCTCCTGGTTTTCCTAATGAAACCAAGACTGTTCCACTGAAATCCAGACATATACTGATGTGTGAAGCCACCTATGGATTAGGAGGCAGGAAGTGTAGCGTTATCCTGTGTAGCAAAGGAAAACAAAGAAATGTGAGGCATCCAAATTAAGTATCGGGGGAAACCTAGGGAGGCAGAACACAACTGCTTACACTACGCTGAAATCTGGAAGAAAGGCAATGTAACAGTACCAGGATGGCTAAACAAGTCCGAGGAATTAGGGACCACAGACAGAATTTTTTTATCTCACCCAGATGACATTAAAGATTCCTGCAGGTCAACAGATGTATAGCAACAAATGAAAAGGTGAAACTACGTAATGTCATACTTAGACCTCACAGCTCAGTTATCCTTTGCTTTGGGCTAATTCTCCACAACAGCTTAAGTCTGGACCCCAAAACAAATCATTATATTTCCAGAACACATGGAGTTTGAGGCAGCTTCTCCAGTCGAGAAGTTACAGGTTCAGTTCTGCACAGACTTCCCACAACTATTCATGAAGCCAAACGTATGCACACCAGAGGGAACAGAGCCCTTCGATATTTGTAAAGGGCCACGCTGCAGTCTGTCAGCAAATCAAGTACTGTTAAGGAAAGGGGCATTAAGATTGTCCACCTAAAGGTATGTGACTTGGCAGAAGTTGGTTTAGCAGTTTGCCTGTATGTAATGGCTGAAACCCCATTTAAGAGCCTTAAATGTTGTTGAAAACTCTCACCTGCTTGACTTCAGCCTGGAGGTGCCGGAGCTGTAGGCACTGCTCTAACCTCTTGTGAGTTTGGTCAGCATTAAGCTCCAGCTCATGCTGTTTCTCATGAAGGAATTCCAGCAGTTCTTGAACCTGTGTCGCAAGATCAATATCTTTTTCACAGATCAGCTCAATGCCTGCAACATGCAGAGAGAGAGATCATTGCGCTTATTTTGAATTTCAGTTGTTGAACAAATGTAAGCTTCAAAATTTTTTGCCTCCTAACACATTGATTTGAACTCTCTGAGTAATTATTTCTCAATAAATTCTCTCACATTTAATATTTGGCTTTTCCAGTTTCCTATTCTGCATCACTATGTTTTTCTACAAAGTGGTGTCTCTCTGGTGAGAGAGAAACAATTGCTCATCTCACCCATCAGTATCTGGCTAATAGGACATGATTTAACCACAGCCTTGCTCAAAAACTTGCATGAACATCAAACAAAAACAAAAAAAAATAGGACAGGAAAAAAAAATCTTCCTTTCTTACAGTAATTCATTAACTCATACTTTAGAAATGCATGTTGAAAAGAACTTAGACGAGAAAAAAAGATGAGGAAGAAAATAGAAAAGTGAAATAAAGGAAGCAAACTAGTCACCAGATATACAGTAGTGTTACAAGTGCATAGAACTCCACAGTGCAAACTTATTTTCTGTCTGGGCACTTTAGATGATCATTAACAACAATTTAGTTTAAACCAACCTATAGTTCATTCAGAATTATTCCACAGACTGACTTTCATCCAATCCTCACACACCAGAGAGAAAAGGTGGCTTAGTACCACATTCCCTATCCCTTGCATCCTGCATGAAATTCATAAACCCGTGAATGACCTGATCTGATTTCATAGCTGACCATGACTTATCAGGAGGTTGAAACAGAGACCTCCTGAGTCCCTTCCTACCTCCTGAATTTTCTTATGACCCCATGAGGTTTGTGTGTAGCGGTTATATGAAATACAACGCAGAACTTCACGTCTCCCTTCTTTATTGCAGTGGTGTGATAGCATTGCTGGGTACATTACCAGTGTAATTGTGAAAGTTTGGCCTGGAGGAAATATGATGTCATCCCATGTTACTGTAATCCCTGTGATTATAAATTAATAAAGACACGACTCTTCCCTTATTGAGGTCTACTGGAATTTTGCCATTGGCCTTAATACAGGGAGGATCAGGAACCTAATATAAAAATGATCAGATTGCAGTAATGCTGAGAAAACACTACACTTTTCTCCAGAGCCATTTGATTTCATGGAATAATAGGACATTAAAAGAGAAGTGTGTTAATTAGAAGCTGCTGTACAAAAGGATTGGATGCTATTTTTAAAACCCATTTAGAAAGATGCCTTTTCTTCCCCCTTTCTCCTCCTCAGAGACTTGTGACTCTCATTTCTCTCACAGCAGTATCTGCAGAGGACAGTACACAAAATAAATATGACCTTATGATTGACCCCATCCCTTTTTTCCTGGTTTTATCAGAAAAAGCACATGGGAATGCAAGTGATTGGCTCATTCCCTTTCCCAGCCCAAACAAAACAGTTTCTTCATTACCAAATAAAGTGGCTTCCCATTTAGAACTGGAAATTTAATATATGTTTCTATTCTTGGGAGTGAAGTTCCTTTCAACTGCCAGACACCAGGCATTGTTGCTACAATTAGCCTGCATATGGTTCTGTATCCTCAGGACATGATGTTTTTTTGTATGCTTGACTTCACTACACCTATTTGATATTAAATGCACAGTTTTCCTTCATGCACACTCAGCTGGTATGGTTTTGATTGTGCTAACTCATCAGCAGCAACCATTGAACTGCCTGGGATGCTATCCAAGGGCAGCCTGTGCTCCCTGTGATGAATGATCTGCCCTTTCTTGCTTGTCATATGTCACGCAGATTTATTCTACAGTGCCAGTGCCTGTGGTGAAAGCACTTACTCTTCTCAAAGACTGGTTTGCAAAATAGAAAGCCTTGTTTTCAGAATAATTTCATACATATTATCTTTACATTATGTTTTGATAGGTAGAAAAGCACAGCTGATTTTCTGATAAATTGAGCATGGTTTCCATTTTCTTCTATCTCAACTTGTACAGTAGATTATCAAGTGAAGGATAATGAATTGAAAATGTTTTAAAAAAATATTACAGAAAAGGGTACTAAGCCACTCTAACTGGCATCCTACAAAACATACATTAGTTACACCTGAGCTATTTGCAACGTGAGACACTATTCTGCTTAAGGAAGGGGTATTGCTCTTTGACTTGTACAAAGCAGGTTTGAAAGTGCTTTGAACCTGTTCTTAGGCTAAACTATTAAAAGCCTGTGACAGGAAAGTTTAGTAGCCTCTTCCTTGCAACATAAACTCTAGTTATAACTAACTAGAAATGGCATCACAAACAAAATGAAATAGATTCGCATTTCCCTTTTAAGCAATGCAATGCTGGGAAAAGACATGAATGACATTAGCTTAACAACCAGGAAACAAAAGGGCTTTGAATTTTCCACATAACAGGTAGGGACTGTATACATAAACAAAAGGGCTTTGAATATTCCACATAACAGGTAGGGACTGTATACATTTCCCCAACCTCATCTGTGCAGTGTGTTTCAGGCTTGACTTAGACAAATTCCTTCTAAGACATAAGAAGGTAGCTCTGTAAACCACAAGCGACTCCTAACTGTGGGGCTCATTATGACAATGATATTGACAGTGCAAATGGACTTTAATAACCAAATAAATGTGTGCAATCAATTAATCAGCTATTAGAGTGTAACTACTTCTAGTACCTAGAAGCAGAATGACTAAGGTGTGTATGCTAATGAGTTACATGAACACATCATCACTGCAGCTTGGGTTGAGATGTTAAATTACTGCTGAATTACAATCCTAAGCTTTCCACAGGAAATGGATTTCTCAGAAATGTCTGAGCTGCCACTTTTGGAAACACCATGCCCTTTCAACATACCCAAAAATCATTATCCATTTTTGAGAATATTTGCCCACATATTTAGCTATCAGTAGTACAGGTACAATCAAACTGGAAAAATAGAAGGTAGGTTCATTATTATTTTAATGTGCTGGCTCATTAAAAAGTCCAGTGTTCTTGAGAATACTGTTATAATATTCTCTAAATGTAAATATGTTTCCTGAAGGACACAGATTTTAGTGAGTCATGAAGACAATTTGAAAGTACTGCAAAACTTCAGAAAATGCAACCTGACTTCCTGAGCTTACATATCCCCTAATAAAAACAAACATTTCTTTGAAGAATAATTATTCTGATGGTGAAAACAGGCTAATCCAAACCAGGCTCACCCACACGTGCTGGAGTCATGGAAGGAATCACAGGAACATTACTCTGGGCTGTACAGAGCTTTGGAAATACTGAACTTGCATAGATGCCTCGCATGCTCAGGTGCCCTGAATATCTGCACAGAGTCTGACATGGTGAATCACAGGACCACTGTATTTATTGTACCAACATGACAATGTTCACAGGGATTTCCAGACATTCCACAGCCTGGTAAGAATCACTGCTCCAAATCTGCACTGGACATTCAAAAATCATGGACAAATATCTAAAACCTTATTTTTCTACCTGCACAAGATTTCCAAGTGAAAAAGGCATCATGCATGGAAAAACCTGGATGTAATTTTATCTGACAGACTTACTAACTTAAAAACCTCCAAGCCAAATGTCAGACTAATCAAAATTGAACCAGTTTCCTGTGTGACATGATAAAAAGAATAGAGCTCAAAGAGAATTATAGGGAAGGGAAGAAACTTGGTCAATTAAGAGTGGCTGGTGATGTAGAATGTCTCTGAAAAATCACATTTTTTCTGGCTTTATCTTCTATGGCTACAGCTGAGTTTTGATTGTAGCAGTGGTGACACTGTACAATAGAAAGCAGCAATAGCAGCTGATTTCCCAGAACCCCTGCAAGTTTGCAGCTCTGGCAGTAAGAGCAATCATCCCTTAACTTATGCCCTGAATGACTATGATATAGGATTCAGGAAGAGGGAATAAATTTAAATGAATTTTTTATGGAGTATAACTGTCCTTTATTGAAATAAGAAACAGTAGGCTCCCAAGAGCAATCTCTCTCGCTTATTTTGCCATTCTCCCAGCATTTGGCATTCCATGCATGGCAGACATGACCATTACCTTTGATTAACTACAATTACTCTACATCCCCATGAGGCTTCTGCTTCCTTGCCTTTGGGAGCAATGGATTTTTATTGGGTAGGCTTCATAGAAAGTGGTCTTCAATAATCTTATAAAAATATTTAAAAAGTAACTTCATTTAGTTGCTAATCTTTTGTCTGCAATCCAAAATAAGTCATTTCTAACTTCTTGACAAACACAGATTTTTGGGGTTTTTTTTTTTTTGTTTTTTTTTTTCCCCCTAAAAAAATCAGTCATTGAGACTCTGGACTGTGCTCTGTTCTGGATCATATTCTTTACCTCCCATGGATTCCTGTTCATATTAAGATTCTTCCAGGATTGGGGGCAGGGGGGAAAGGCATCTTAACTGATGTGTTAGGACAAATTTTCTATCCCAGAAAGCAAGGGAGCTGAAGCACAGGACCAGGCATAGTGTGGGCAGATCTCATAGAAGCTCATGCACATGGTTCACACAATGCACTGGATTGTCTGGTTCACAACATACTCTTGTAGCAGTCTGTAAGCCTCTGCTGAGTGCAGCTTGCCAAATCAGGCTGAATACTGCCAGATTTTTTTAAAGGTGGATGTCTAGAGGTAAAATGTTTGCCAAAGAATAAAACCATAAAAATCCTTTATATTTCGAAAGTGCAAATTGGAAGGGAAAGAGCAGGAATTGCTCTTGCTTTGCACTCTTTCCAGACATTTAAGAAGGTTAAAACACTTCACAAGTAACATTCACTTCTGCACTTTACGCAGCGATTAATCTGAATTATGATATTCCTTTTCCAAATGCAAAATGCAAGGATACAAAAATCCTGATTCATAGGATGTCTTCGAAATAGGATCCTACTGCTGAGAAGCAGAGTAAAAGTATCAGACTCCCTAGCAACATGAATAAGTCTGTCATTTAAGAGCACACGCCAAAGGGTTTTTTTTTTACATCCAAGTTGCTACCTTGAACTGTCAAGTACACACTGAAAAGGAAAATTCCGGTATGGTTTATCGTATTCTCTTTTTATACAAAATAATTCCATTTAGAGCTGGCTGCAAACAAGACTTCCATTTCATGACTGGTTTCAAGGCTCTCATATTTGGATTCTTTCCCAGAGGACTCTTGGATAACCAGCTTCTTTCTCCCCTCAGTCCTCTCTCTCCCCCTCGTGCATGTCTGCACCCTGAAATGTGGCACAGGGAAAAGGTATTCAAGTCTGTGGAGAATGAAGTCAGCACATCTGGTCAGTTTGTCTCTCAATAATGTCTAGTTGCAGGAAGGTTAACAAGCTTAGGAGTCTAGAATGACTAGACCTCATCCAGATCTGAGGTCTGACCGTCCAGCTAAAGTATCCATAACTCACGATTCCCTGCAGTGCTTGTTTCTGAGTGGTGCAAGGACAAGGATGTACCAGTGTAACTTGTCTTGCCCTCCCCTTTCCTTCCACTTTGGAACTGATCACAAACTCCATTCTGCAGTTGTGAAACTTTATGAATGAAACTTGAAAGTCAGCTTTATTTCCTCAATGAGTTTCAGTCTCAAAGAAACAGCAATTTTTGACATATAATCATGAACAAAAGAATTCCCAAAACTTGTGGAACAGTTCTGGGGGTAGAGAGGCAGGTATTGCTCATACTTACTTATGACAAAAGTTAATATATTTGGTATTTATTGAGGTATTTTTGCTTGATATACATTTTTTGGGTTTCGGGTTTTAATAGTTTTTTATTTTGATTTTTTTTTTTCCCTCATATAAAATAGAGATCAAATTGTTCTGCTTACCTGAAGCCTGGACCTCCATGATGTATTGGTGTAAATCTTGTCCTTGCTGGATAACTTCAAAGGTCATGTTGTTCATGGCCAACTTCCGCTCAGTGTGACGCTGCAAACGCTGCTCAGCCAGAGTGAGGTCTTCGGTATTGAAATCATTCATTTGCCTCAACAGATCTTCATTCCAGGCATCTAACTCTGCTGTAACCTTCATGGGCAGAAGAGAGACACTATATTCACTCAAGAGCAATGAAAAATCTTACTCTCAAACTGCGTTTGGATCACAAAAGTACTTCACATTTTGACTCTGATCAAGAACCCCCCAAACCACAGCCTCAGTACACTCTGAATCCTGCCCACTTAATGGCCACGCTTAACATTTTACTTCAGTGGGGATCCATGAAAAGATTATCAGTCCAACAAGAAATCTGACACCTTCTTTTTCCTTTACACATTCCAAAGTGCACTGTAAAAGAAGATCCACTGTATTCACGTGGATGGTAGAGATAATATTTCTGAAACAATTCAAATTTAAAAGAAGAAGTAATGCTTATAGAATTGCAGAACAATTTGTAACACTTGTGACCATATAATCCCAAAATGGCCTGAATGTTTCTAAAAACATTTTGCAACACACTGTATGTTACATATTACAGACAGAAATATTATTTATTCTACCTTCATAAAATTGAAATTATAAGCTGCTTCCATTAAGCCCTAAAACAGGGATAACTAATACATTTTCAGAACTATTATTATTGATATAATGTATTGTGAACAATATCTACCCATTGTTCACAGAAAATGCATCATGAGACTAAATATTTTATTATGAATTTGTGAGTTAACCCCCACAGCATTGATTGCACTTGTACAATAAGTCCTATGCTGTGCTTTCAGGGACTTACAGTCTTATATAAGGGACTTTCTGTTGTCTTCAGTGGACTTGGGAACAGGCCCTGTACAACTTTTTTCTCCTGTAGATCTGAAAGCTTTTATACTGGGAAATGAATATAAATAATTCACTTTTACAGATAATGAAAACACAGCACAGAAACATCATACCCAAGGGCTAGGTGAATCACCAGTAGAGTCACGAATGGTACCTGGCTCTAACCAGAGACCTATATAACCTGCCGATAACTCATGGCAACATGCAAAATCTTCTGTTGCTTTTCTTTGCTTCGCAGTCTGATGATTTTAGCAGTCTATATACTGTATCTTCTGTATTTTACATTTTAGCCCACAAGCAGACAACCGGTATCAAAGTCCTTCTCTGGTTTTGCCTTTTCAATTAAAGCAAGTTCTAGCCTCCACCCAAATTGCACCGTCTCACCTCAGCCTAGATTCTGCTACTACAGACAAAAAAAGAGGGAATGTGCTAGTGACAATGAAGGGGACACACACACAAGGGGAATGGGAATTAAATCGTGCCTATAGGCTAGTACTGTGCAGAACACAATTTTGTAAAAGTATTTTAAAATTATTAAATAAATGCCTTCATTCTGATTCATAGGCCAATTCCTCATAGCTAGATTCAGGAGAGCTAAACCTGGATATCTAAATTCCCACTTGTGCATGTTACGATGTAGTGAAAAGTTCTCTGTTTCTTACTAAACGTGCTCGTCAGTGCCTGCGCGCAGTGAGATGTTTAACTTCCTAAGTAGCCAAGATTCAAATTTTTTTATTCAGTTTTCCTTTCCATTATATCCAACGCAGGCACAGGAAGGTAATCCAAATGGACCGTCTCTCGGCCCTTTGCACATTAGCGTGTATGGGAGTACACAGTTTTGCATTAGAAGAGAAAACATAAGCAGTTTTTAGGCTCTTTTTTTTGAGAGAAGCAGAAAAGCAGATTTACTCAACCAAGAACCTGAGACCTCAGCTGCAGGATAAAAGGCAGGGCGTGGACGTCCCAAGGGGCTTCTACTTTTCTTCAGCTTGTTCCATTGCCCATTCCACTAAATTACCTTTAAATAACAGCTATCTCTGCAGTCTTTTTGGCCCCATTCCTGATTCCAGCAGCCTCTGATTCATTCACACGTAGCTGGAGTTCCTGGACTGTGAAGCCTTATTGGCAGATTTAACAGTTATGGAGAAATGGTCAAAGTTGATGCTGGAGAAGGGTTTTACTAGGTACATTTATGTTTAGAGACAGATCCTCAGCTAACAGTAATCAGAACTGAGGTGTTCTTGACCTTGTTTCAAACTACAAACAATGGAATGAATTTAGAGTGAGTGCAGGTTCCTACAGTCATGACAATAACACTTAAAGTTCAATGCAAAGCCCTTTCTGCTCTTTCTAATGGAAAGACATAAGTGAATCAGAAGAATTTTATTTTTTATGAGCTATTAAAAATATTGTCTCTTTGAATTCATTGCATTGATTGTCAGGCTGCTAAGACATCATAATTTGAAATTTTGCAAGGATTCACAAAGTACTTCCCAATTTCCTGTGAACATTCCCATGCATGCACACTCAGGAAGTTGTCTAACAGCATTTATAAGTAACAGTAACAGAAAAGATTAAAACAATCAAAAAATGTGTTACATTAGTTTGCTCTGACAGCCACGATGCTACAATTGGGGGATTCTGATTAAAACAAAATCCCTCCATCCCATTTATGTCTATGGACATCATCCCCAGGACAGGAAAATGCAAACCTTTCAGAGGGTTGAACTATCAAGGGGAGTTGATGATGGACATATGAAGGAATTAACAAATGTTTCCACAGGTACACTAAGACCAAGCACCTCTACAAAACTGCCTGTGTAAGCCTCTCTGCTGTGGTGCTGTTTCTCTTAGTAAGTTTTCCACTTGGCTATGGAAGGGACACTGAGAAGCATTGCTTTTTTCATTAAATCTACAAAATTTCCACTCAAGCACAGGGAAATGGCTGTTCCTGACTGCACTGCTTTTTGCCCCTTAGGCATGAGCATCCAAGACAGGTCTCTAGCAGAGAGGCGTCATCATTCAAGAGAGGGATTGCCTCCCAGCCAACCAGTGCTCCTCATGCTCGTGTTGGCAGCCTGCTTTCACCAGGCTCCCCACACAGGAGAAGCTGCAGCTAAATATTTACCTGTCCTATTACCCACTGCAAGGCACTGAAGGGTTTATGCTCCGTTATCCACACTTCCCAGTTCAAATCAGTGGCTTCAATTAAAGAGGAAAGGACAGTACGGGCAGTCAGGACATGAGCTCATAAACTCCTCGGGATGCAAGGCCAGTTCAGGGGGCTCCATGTCACATTGCCAGGACTGGGAACAGGGGCTAAGGCTCCACCTGTGTGGCTCTGGACAGTTGGACAGGTCTAATGGGGCATGTTAGTGCAGTGCCAGCTCTGCCAGGGGCAGGAGCATATCCACCAGCAGAGGGGAAGGAGGGATGGGAAGTTGCCTCCAAGTGGGGGCTGATGAAGGAGCGACAATCATCCCATGTGCTGCGCTAGGGGAAGAGAGGAAGGAGTCAGGCACAGTGAGAGGTGGAACATCACCAAATTTCTCAGGCGAAGTGTGTACAGGAAGGTTGGGTACATTGCTCTGAGTAACCGAGACAAACAGATGGCTAGAAGGGAATCTAAAGCACATGAAGGCAAAGAAGTAATATCAGAGCTGTGATAACAACCCAGGTTTCCTGAATCCCAATCTGGTGCCCTATCCCAGAGACCATGCTGCTTTGCATATCTCATTAAGACATTTCCTTTTCTGTCTGTACAGCCAATGCCTCAAAATCCCAGCATTTTCTTTACTGCAAACTGGACCATTTGGAAATGGTCCCTAACTGGTTTGACATGGGTATAGGGAAAATGATGTATTTTTCTTCAGGAAGAAGCTGTAATTAGGCAGCTCTGTTAACTACAGATGTATATTTTTCAAGTCTAAAAAGGACTTTGGATGCTTTCATGGATCATTCAGGCATTGACATCTATCGTGAAACTTGGCCTGCATCAGACAAAAGTTTCCTATCTCCTAAGCTATGGTAAGAGCCAATTGCACTGGGCCTGTGTCAGAAATTGTCTCATAAATGAGGCTTGCTTGGCCATGAACTTATTTAATTCCCTTTTAACCCAAAAGAATGGCTGATTAGAGTTTACTCTGTTCATCTGCTAGATTTTTGGTGGAAAGAACTGACAGCACTTCTTATGTTTATTCACTTTACTTCTCAGTGTTTGTGATTCTATATAGACCTTAGCATCCCTCATGCTCCCTGAGAGAAGAGAAGCCCTGCCGCAAGAGAAGCCCTGAGCTCTGCTCTATCCTTCTGTGGCATGAGAGAAAAAATCGTACCAAAGCAGAAAGGTCGTGAGAGCAGCAACAGTGGCAGAGAACAGGTCTGCATTAGCAAAAGCAGCAGACTTATCCCCAGGTGCCCACACTGTTCCAAGGAAAGCTGCACACATGCCTCATTGTCAGCCACACTCCAGCTGACTCCTTGGAAGGAGCCATGCTCCTTCCTTGCAGGTCATATAAGGTTGGTAGCCAAGAAACAGCTCTCAATTACTAAAGGAAGGTCAAGTGACCCTAAAGTACTCATGAGAGAGAAAGACATGACAAAGCTATTGATTGACAATGAGCCTAGAAAGCACGTTTCTGCATTCTTCACCTGAAATAGATGCTTCTGCTGCCATGATAAAGGGAGGCGAACGAATGCTCATAGTGAATCCAATCTACTGTTCAATGAGATACTTGAGATATCCTTATCAGAGCAGTGGAGGCAGCACAAGAGTTAACTTCAGCATGTGCGCAAATACTGGGTTTGTGCTGAGCTCCATGTTACTATCACAAGGCTATAATAGATATACAGACTATGTCAGCCAGGTCTGTTTTTCATGCAGACACAGCGACCACAGTCTAGACCACATACTCTTTAGACAGGAATCCTCCTAAAGCAGCAACTCAATATACCCAAATTCCCACTGCTGCAATACTGCTGCATTTGCTCGTTCCTGGATTTATCATGTTGCAACACCAGCAGATAACATGACCAAAGGAGAAAGACATGTTCATCTTCAGTCCTGGAGAAAGAGGAGAGGTATAGAGAAGAGGTACAGAGGTGAAAAGTAATAGAAGTAATAATAACAGTAGCAGCCCAGCCATCTCATGCCTACATTGCAGCCTGCTTGTGAATTAGGCCAAAGACCCTACCCAAGCTGCAGCAGCTGCTGTGCAGGCAATTGTACATCTGCAATAATTTCATATCTAAATCCTAAGTATCTTTTTTTTTTTTTTT
>VZTL01059270.1:0-37927 GCA_013400535.1 Scopus umbretta
GGTTTAGTTGTGAAATGGAAATTTTGCTATCAGCATCCATGTAATGATCCCTATGCACCTGAAATGCGGCAGCACACAATGCAGTAGGACAGAAAAGCAAACAAAGCATCCACAAACTAGAATGGTTCTCAGATACAAACACACTCAAAAGGTTCAAAAATGTCCTTTACCTCATGGTTACTCATTGTTCTTCTTCAGAAACCTCTCCACTGATTTCTAAACTCACTTTAAAAATCTCTGTTTCTCACTTCCCAGATCAAATAGTCAGAGGCAAACGGAGCCATTGGGCTTACATTGCAAACTGGCTTTACAGCGGAATGAAAGGAAAGAGCTTAAGAAGCACCCACCTTTGCTTGAAGAGATTTGCTTTTGGGATGTTAAAATGGTCTTGGGAAAAAAGTAATTAGAAAATATTCTAGAATTATGAAGGAATATGTGAATGATTCAATTTGTTAAGCTTGTTTTGGAAGTGAATGGCAGTCTTGGGCAGTGCCACCCTCACAGTATCAAGACACAGAGGTTTATTCAATTGGAACTATTATCGTGAACTATACTGGAAATGTATTTCTTCTCTGACTTTAATGAAACTGTAAAGTTGCTGACTATTTTCCATTCATAAAGGGAAAAGATATAGCAAAGCTTTTGCATAGGTCTAGACTGTATAGCAAAAATAACATGGAAACATACTGTAAAAATCTGTTCATAATATATTTGCTACATTTTAGCCAAAAGCCTCTGCCAAGATTTAATACTTCTTTGTTTTAAAAAAGTGTTTTAAAAGAAAATAGATATGTAAATTGTGGATTGCTTGTTGGCAAATTTTATTTTTAAAAGCGGAGTTGGCAAGTTAGGTTGCCTCTAGAGACTTTGCATCCTATGTTTGGTTGTTATTAATAAGAGTTTAGTAGTTTAATCCTGATCTCCAGTTGTCAACATCACAAAGTCATCATGCAGTCCCAAACTACTGCAGTCTGTCATTAAAAGGAGCACAGAAGTGAAAGTTCAGAGGTGCTATTATTATAGGTCACAACTGACATGCCAGGTACTGGGGCAGAATTACACACACAAGAGATTGCATAACATCTGCTCACATTTTGTGTTCCTCAAGTCCATGTTAATGGTTTTGCTCTTTAATGAGCTCTGAAGTCACCCATTAAAAGGGCAAAATGTAGCTTAGGGAAACTAAAAGTAAGACAGCTTTCCTTTATTCCACAGTGAACAGAAGTGCCCGGATTTCTTACTTTATGACGACTCACAACAAGTTCTTCTTCTGATGACCATCTCAATGCTTCTGAGGCCTCCAAGCTGTCAGTGTCCATAACTCTTCTGCTGCGTTTAGTCCTTCCCACCCTCAGCTTTTCTTCTGTGCTGGCAGGGGAAGGGCCTTACCTTCCCTTTCCCTCTCAGTCTGTTTATCCGATCCTTCTGCAAGTTTCCTTCTGCAAATTCCACCGCATTAACCTGCTTCATCTGGCTATTTCAGTGTCTCACTTCCCTCAGTGCCCATGGACACCACCTACAGCTTTCCTCTGCTTCACATAAGTATTTGCCTAATCCCGTGCTTTCATATTCCCTACAAATGAAATCCTATCCACAGGGTATTAGTTCCTCTCCTTCTTTTCTGTGCATGTCTGTTGAGCAGTCCTGATTGACAGACCTGCTTGGAACCACTCAAAACTCTGCCAGCAAAAGTGATTAACAGGTTAGATAGGACAACTGATATAAATTCCACTGGAACAGTGTTTAAAAGCTTTTACAATGGTATATCTCAAAATTGAGACTGTGTGATGGAGTCATGGCTCTTCAGCGATTAACACCTTTTAGTGGTTATTTATCATTATATATCATTTCAGTCAAGAGACAGTAGCAGGCTGCTTTCTGTAAAATATGATTGTCAACTGTGTGTTAATGTGAGCTATATGTTCTGGGAAACAGACGGTTTGTCTGATATTTGCAAATTACTTTATCAGGCACAAAGAAGTCTATCACTTTCCTATGGGTGCCAGAATTATTGTCAAACATCTAGTTTGCCAAAGACAGAATAGTTATTTCCAAATCATTGAGGCAAGTTGTTAGCCTAGAAGTTCAGAACTGTCTTCCAAACTGAGGTCTCATAATCTGAGGAAGAAGAACTGAGAAGGGGGAAAATGTGATCATGCATGAACCTTCTGACAAACCTAACATAAAGGGGAAAGGAAGTTTGTACACATACCACACTGAAGAGTCTTTCCTGTAAATGCCCTCTGAAGTGTGCACAACAAAACTCCCTGGTGCTATGAGTTACAAGAGCACCTACTACCTATGCAGCTAGGTATGGAGAGCGAGACAGGTCTCCTGGATTTGATCTTGTAGATAAACAAGATTTTACTTTCTGTCACCAGAGTCCCTGTAAAACTTTGTAACACTATTTTGGATTTCATAAATGAATACTCTTAACTAGGCTCAAGCTAACTACAGTAGGTTAACATCAGGGCATCCCATTAATAACATGGTGTCCCAAAATGTTTTTCCAAGGTGCCCATAGGGTAGGAAAGGTCACCTCTATAAAACTGTGGAGCCAGCTGTTAATAACAGCAGGACATCCCAAGGGCCTGAAGGGAAATTATAACAGTCTCACTCACCTTTTTTTTTTCTTATTTTTAATTTTAAATAAAAATCAGTTCTGTAAATGGGCAAGAATGAACTCAGCCTCACTGCATCTTTTCATAAGCATGAGTTGCTAAGAAGTGTTTATTAAAGCTGCAAATGCTTGAAGCATGCTGGGATATCCTCTGCCAGATGTATGTGTCCCTTACCTCATCTAGCCTTCCATAGATTTTTTTTTGTTTACAAGCCATCCATATGGCAGCATCATTAAACACGTCATAAAAAGACTACTCAAGTGGTTGTCTTGTTACTGTAATGAAATTACATCGTTTTTAAAACCTTGCCATTCCAACTACCATATGTTATGAAAACTCAAGCCTACTGGGATGCCATTTCATGTAAAGTTTAAGTGCCTTGCCGGTGAATATAATTAACCATAATAGCATTTTATTAGCTTTAGTTACGACGGCAACTAAAATAACACTTTGCAAGTCATGCCAGCACACATAAAAGAGAAAGCACACAATGCATCAGCTAGGAAGGAGACAGCTACTCCTAGCAATTGCCCTCCTGTCTGGCCTAGCCAGCAGGGGTAGAGGATAATCCTTAAAAATCGCTGCTATAGGGCATAACCGTTGCCATCAGGAGGAGAGCGAGGTGGGGAGTAACTGTTGAGGAATGCTGCTGGAAGCCAAAAACCAGACTGAGCTTCAGGAGGAACATGCTGGAGAACCACACAGGCAGAGAAAGCTATGGCTGCTGTATGGCTAAAAAATAGGTTTCTTGGCCAGTTTTGCAGACCTGGCTTCTTTTCGCTGAAAGAAGATGCAGTGCTAACACTAGATGCTCAGCTGGCACTAGGAGGATGGTGATATCTAGAAGGATGGCCATGACATGCAGCCTTTCTGAATGGCAGAGCTGGAGCAATCACTGCTATTAAAACTCCACAAAGCTAGATTTTCCACTACATAACTTCATCTTTGCCTTTCCAAAGTAATCTGAGCATCTTGAAACATCCTGGCACATCTGATGGCCCAGATCACAGGTGGGAGAAGACAAACAGGAAAGAGAAAGAAGGGATGATAATTCCCACAGAGGGGAAGAGGGTAGGAAAAAGCAGGCAAGGTAGAACAAATGGAGGGAAAGTGAAATGCTTGCACAGGTGTAAGCAGCTACACCAGAGAAGAACAAACATTCAGAAAAAATAAAGCACTTAAACTCTGTGTGCTACGGCTGATGTCCACAGGTCTTTGCTGAGGCTAGTTACAACTTTCATGTATGTAGTTACATCTTTCGTAAAACTATGTGAACAGTTTCTTCCTGCCCAGGAAAGAGCTAAAATATCCTGGGATGGATCGCATTACACTGTTCTGAACCTGGGAATACTCCAGAAAAGAGCACTTTGGCTGTCTCTGCCCACTTCTCCTTTCCCTTCCCTGTGACCCTTTCCCACCTTCTGTGGTACCCACTGTAACATATTACCATCATCACAGGTCTGTTTCTGCTTAGCTAGTTACTACTAGTGAAAAACAACAAAAATGATAATAAAAACTGCTTGAAACACTGGAGATAGACTGCACATGGCAAAAGGAAACAAGATTTTGGATTAAATCACCCCCTACCTCTTTCAAAATACTCTTAAAAAAAGAAATTTGCTAGTGAATAATATGATGAAATATAAAGCGAGTTAAGGAAAAAATGTACTTCTATGACTGTTTTAAATAGGCAAGTTTAGCTTTTACATCATGAGGAGGGATGCTATTCACTTGAATGAGTCTTAACCTTTCTTTAGGGTGGTGAAGCATGTAGTGGAAGAACTTGGTGTTACCTTTGATCATGTTAATTATGAGGGCAGGGTTTTATCTTTAGATATGTTCAAAACAGAAAAAGAAAATAAAGAAAGATATTGATCTTTTAAAACTTATTTTATGTATTATGGCATTGCAATTAGATAGAACCCTGCTGTTAAAGACGTGACAGTTGACAAAAATATTTTAGTTAAAAGGCAATTGACAAAAAAAGCAGCAGGTGACGGATCCCTAGCCACTTGGATGGATGAGTATCTGAGGCATTTACTCGTTGTAATTCATTCAGTGTTACAGCAGAGTTGGGAACTGAACTCAGATGTCTTGATTTCTGATCCAATAGTGGAAAAGCTGGGTTTATTTTGCATCTGTTTATCCACTTTAATAAGTTTTTCTGTCATCATAATATTCCTGGGGAATAACATATGTTGTCCAAGAGCTGTAAGTTTCTATGAAATTGTTGGTGCATTGGCCTTCTGAATAAAAGAGGATATTCCTGTCTGTCATGTTTTCTGTGCACTAGTGTGACTGAAAAGCCCAGTATGTGCATGGCACCATTTCTCACCACATCTACACATGACATATAGGGAGATCAGAGCTTCAGTCTGCTCAACCTTTCTTCACTTTTTCTGCTACGTCTTTTCCTGTGGCTCACTAGAGTATTTTGAAATGAACCACTCTGTACTGAAATGCAATCTTATGTAGGCTGGCTTCTATCAGTACGTCTCAGTGATGTGCAACAAATTTGGTAGAGCTATCATTTCAAAGACCTCATTTGATCTGAAGCTTCATGCTACCCAACTTCTTCACACCGATAAACCAACCAAAAGTTTCCTTGGCTCTCCTGACACCATTCAGCAGCTACTTATCCAAGACAGGGCATCATTCAGGAGTCTCTCACTACAGTAACAGCCTTTGACCTTTTTGGCTGTGCTTTGCCCACTTGTTACTTGTTCTTTGTATTAGCTTAACCAGGATCAGCTATCACGGTGTTGACGTTGATGATTTCATCTTCAAATTCTGATGACATTTCTTCAGTTTTGAATAATTAGGGGGTAAAAAACCCCACCCTGTAAACTCTTAACCTTCTGATCATGTTTTTTTAAATTCCTCTGCAAATTATCATGGAAAGAAGGCTAATAAATTTTAGAAGAAAAGGAGACAAAGCAATGCTTTCAGGTTCTTAGGAACAATTAATTCCACTTGAGAGGCACAAAGACAAAGGCTTTTCACTATTGCTTTGAAGTAGCACCATGCCTTTTAAATCCATAATCTGAGTGATCTGACGTTCTATGCACCCCAAGTTTACTGCTTGCACCCCTTTGAAGCACACAGCAACAAGACTCTTCAAGCTTCAGAAAGCCTTTCCTGAGAACTTGCAGGACATCAAATTTGAGTTCTAATCCCCTTTCTCTCCTCAACCTCTTACCTAGCTTTTGACATCTTAAATATCTGCTTTCTTCCTCCACATTTTCTGTCCTGTACCTTGAGATGGCGGTCTCTCTGTGTCAGAGACTGACTGACATATCCTAGGCACTGGTCTCATCTGGATTGCAGACTGACATGACAGATCAAAGCAGACCATTGACTTATTGGTTATAGACCTGTCACATGTGGAACCCTTGATTTCTGTTGATGAGCTTATTCTTCAGAAATGGTCACTAACTAAACTGAGGAATATTTTTCACCAAGAGGTTTCAACAGACAAGCTATTTAATACATTTTTGCTGGTTTTATTACAATATTCATTATTTATAGCATGTGACTGGTTATTCAAGGAAGCAGCACTATCACAAGTCATATCTGGATGAGAGATATTATTTGAAGAAGAGAATAAGAAATAAAGAGTCTATTGTTTAATTTATATATAATTTCTCTACCATATTTTGATCAAATACTCCCAACTTTCCAAGATCCTATCTCCTGTCCCTCCCTCTTAACACCAGATGGCACACTGAAATAAGTGCTGTCCACATCCTTCAAGCAGTTGAAAACTTTACATGGCCTTTTGGAGAGATCAAGGCAGAATATTTCTGAGAAAAAACCAACTTGTACCATACATATCTGGTATAGCATGTGTGACTTTTAAATACAATTAAAGATGCATAGAAGGGGTACAGCAGACATTTCAAAATGTATATTTGCTTAATATTTTTATTTTGGCACTGCTTAGCCCTGAAATTTTCACTGATAAAAAGGAAAGAAAACTTTAAAATATACACTGCAAAAATCTACTCTTTATTTCTCCCTGTGCTCTATGGCTTTTCTTCAGCCACCAAGAGCATCATTGCAAAATCTCTATGAGGCCTCCAAAATGGATCTAGTATCCACATTTACATTTGGCAGTAGCTTTAAAAACTCCTTGTACCTTCAGTTTTTTTTCTTTCATAAGAAGCTAAATTCATTAGGTCCCTGTCACCTATATCACTCCAAATTTCCAAATCTTCCCCTAACTGCTACTCCTGACACATCTGTTAGAAACATTTCTCTCTGGGATACATGCTTTACTTCTGTACTACAATGAGATTTTTTACTCACGTTTCTTTAAATTAATTTCTTAAAAACACTGAATTTCACACAGGGCATAAGGGGGTTTTATCATTAAGTTCATGATGGTAGCATTAAACACCTAGATTATTAAAGTACTTGGAATGCCACATTGTTGGTTTTTTTTTCAAATGCTACTCACAAAAAAGCCTGGATTGCAGTTTCTTTCTTTTATATAGAGTAACTATAAGGAAAGGAGCAAAAGAATGTTTTTACATTAAATATAGAAGAATATTTTACAGTAGTATTGCTTTCAATATTGAGTTCATACATAATAGGGCATGTAATCCAATAAATGTTTTGTTTAACAGAGGATAATGTAAAACAGATAGAAATAATGTCCTCTGTCTATTGTCAAGCATGTAAATTGGATCTCGGCTTGCTGTTATATCTTAGGGCCTATGCCTCTAATGCTCATCCAAAACACAGCTCAAGTTTCATGTACTTTCTCTTTCCTTCCTATAGCCTTCCTCCTCCTCCTCCTCCATCCAATCCTATAGTATTTTTATCCTCATCTTCAGCCAATTCCCACCCATTCTCCTTCTTTGCAGCAATCTGCCTGCTCTGGCTTCCACCCAAGTGAGCAATGAGCTGAAAAACCTCCTCTAAAAGCCCTGTTTTCCCAGGAATCTTTTCCTGGCTATTCTCCCCCCTAGCATTCTCCACAGTCTTATTCCTGAAATTTATGCAATGCTTTGAATTGCTTTTTGATAGTGAGGGTTGAAATTGGAAAACATTTCTGCAGGGGGACAGATCTGCACAAAATGGGTTCCAAAACACTTAAAACATGCCATCCTTGCATTTCCTTCCTCTTTCATCTGTAAGCCCTATTGAATATACCTATTACATTATACTATATAATGACTATAGACATTATAATTTGGACAATTATAAACCCACAAGCCCTACAAAATCTTTTGAAAACCATATCCAGACTTTTATGAGTATTGTCCATGCTTGCTCTTTCTTTTTTTTATTTTTTTCCCCTGTGGAAGTGATTGAATTTTCCTAGCCACAGTCAAGTTAAGTGGCTACAACTCCATTTATACTGAGGTATAAACTCACTTCTCTTACTAAATTCACAGTGACAGGACTACTTTCTTGAAAAGATTAGCCAGTTAAGGTTTTCTTAATAGTGGAAATGCCACTAGATTTTTTTTTTTTTAATAAAAGTAATACTTATTTAAAATTTAAATAGAAAATCATTACCACCCTATTCGACTTCACTTGGCAAGTGGTAGCAAAAATGCCCAAACCAAACAAACCAGAATATTTGCAATGCATCTGTATATTAAAAAAGAGTATCTATAGTGATATAAGTCAGAGCCAGGATTTAAATTCATATTCAGTGTTTTTAAGGAAAACAAATGCCCTTTATTAATTTCATGGTAAAAGACATCTTTGCAAGTTTCACAGTTTCACCTTGCATAATAATTTCACTGCAAATCTGGGATCTGGTCTAATGTCATTAATGCCAGTGGGAAAACTCCAACTATGTTTAGTGGGAACAGGTTCAGCCTCTAAGATTCCCTTTAGCCTTGTCCACAAGCTGCAACAGTAGGCTACTCATTTGTTTCAGTTTATTCTAATTTTCAGTGTTTTTTCACATCAGTCTTAGTAACTCTCCTGTAATTCTCAGGCTATACTGATGAGGTAACATTGTAAAGAGTAGCTCTCTTATACCATTGATAAGCATATCAAATTGTGCATCTGTAATTTTTGCAGCCATATAAATAGCATATGCTTGCAAGTGAGGAATGGCAGTGAATTTTCAGGCACGGTGGCAAACAGAAGGTCAATGTAAAGGGATGGTAAAATGAAAATTATAGGAAAAAAAGCCTGTGAGGAAGGAAAGCTTTTTTTATTGGAGAAAAGATATCAATCTCAAAGAAAGATAAAAGACCAGCTTTCGAAAAAACTTAGGATGTAGCAAAGGTTTCTCCAAATATGTCAAGGTCTGTGATATGCAGCATGACATGCCGTGTGACCAAGATATTCCAACTCTATTGTCCAGACATTGAAAGTACTAGTCCTTATACTTGCCTGCTTGCTGTAGAAAAATATGACATCCAGTAAGCTTGTAGCAATAAACGACTTACAAAAGGTTATGGGGACCATGTATTTATTTTGTGCAACACTATGTAACAGATACCACTTTTCCTTACCTGGGAAGAGGAAGAGAAGAAAGTGAGGTGCAAATCAAGGATAAAATAATCCAGTTGTGTTTTGGGAGTTTTTTGACTTTAAAAACATCATAATTAAATAAATATAAATAAATATATGGTGGCAGTGTATGTGAAATAGTATATTCACAGTCTAAGGCTGGGCTGCTTTTGCCCTTCACTGTAAACTCGAAGTGGCTCACTTAATTTCCTAGAAAATTTCTTCACTTATGTGAATATTTCCAACCAGAAATGTACTCATTTTCCAGGGAAAGTAAAAGGATGTGTAATCCAAACCAGACTTATTTCTGAAAGGAAACTGGCTCATTTTTAGAATGAAAATATGTCTTGCGTTAGGGAAGTGTGATCATTCTTGATTTTGTGACTTCCACAAAGCAAAAACTCCAAGCCCCCAAATCCTATTTGTGAAACAGAAAGAATAGGACTTTCCATACTGGATCAAATCAGAGGCCTGTGTAGTTCAATATCCTGTTTGTCACTAACTGAGAAAACAGCTTCAGAAGAAATCATGAGAACTCTCCCAGGGAGCTTGTTTGACACAATCTATCTCCCCCAAGATAATTTCTAAGGGTAATTCTAACTTCTAAAGTTGGAAAATTATATAAGCTCTTAAATTAAGAGCTTGCTTAATTTGTTAGTAATGAAGTGTCTGCAGTCACATATATTAACATTTGTAAGAAAAAGTTGCCAGAAATGACTCTAATCATCTCAATATCTGCAACAAATTAAAGCATTTCACTTATTTAAATTGATATATCTGAAATATTCAGATGGAAAAAAAAGGGAAAAAATGAAAAATAAAGGGAAAAAAAAGTTACCTGGTCAACAGTCAAGCAATTAAAACAACCCCCACATAGTGGGAGTGCAGCTATCTGATGCACAAATGTGTGGGGACGGAGAGCAGTGCTGGAGCAGTCGTGCCGTAGGGCAGACATCCAGAGCCGCTCGGCGGGACGGGGAGACGCTACGCTGCTGCTGCGGCAATTGCAGGCTGAAGAGCATCAGTGACCGCCTGTGAGGCGCTAACTGCGATGGCCTACCTGCAAGTGACCTGATGCTAATGTGAAATGGCAGCTGAGAGCAGCTCCAAACAACTTTCTCAGCCTCCCTAAGTAATTGGTAACCTCTGAACCCTGCTCACATGAGTAGCTGGGGAGGGCTGCTCCCAGTTAGGCAGAGAGGTCAAGCCAAAGCCTGATTGTCTGGACCTTCAAACATGTGACCTTCTTCCTCAAAACTTTCTTTCTCACACCTAAAGATCATGCCACTGGCCCCCAGAACTGCACTTTGATCAGTGCTTGAAGCACTTTGTTTACCTTATGTATTAAGCCCAGTCAAATGTGCTTGAACTGTACAGTATCAATTTTTTCCAGGTCCTTTAAGTTTGGGCAAAGAGAAACTAGCTTGT
Organism: Scopus umbretta; assembly: GCA_013400535.1. NCBI lineage: Eukaryota > Metazoa > Chordata > Aves > Pelecaniformes > Scopidae > Scopus > Scopus umbretta. The sequence goes on from VZTL01059270.1 coordinate 10,530, forward strand.
CTTAGCAAACTTCTACCTTACTTAGCGCTGATCTTGGACTTTTGCAAAACTGACAGTATCACTAATCTAATCCTGATGTCTGCAATGAGGTTTACACTTGGAACATCCAAATGAAGTTTAACCAGAGCAATTTACTGAACTTTTAGGTCCAGCATTTTTTCTGGGGCATATTCTGCTTTTAGATTGAATATGACAGTATGTCCTGATTAGCCCAGTGTTGTGAAAGTGGAATCAAAGCCTTGTTCCAGGCAGCTACCAGGTACTACAGCATACCAAATCACTCTTAGCATTTGACCATGCATGAAAAAAAGTTTTGAGTCTTTGTTTTTTAAAGAGAAATGTAAAAGAATGGAAGTCAATCTCTATTTAATTTTTATTGGCTTTAAATATTTTTATTTGGAAAAACATCCAAATATTCTAGTTGCAACACAAAATGGTTATTTCTTCTTTGCTTCCACTACCAACATTTTCTGGAAATACACTTCACTGGCTGATCATGCTCCTACATTCCAGACAAAGCTTTCCCTACATGCTTTTCTCTGGCAGAAACTCTCCTGCTGCCCAGTGTCCTCAACTCTGGCTCATGTTAAATATCTAATTTCCTTTAATAATTAAGAAGACAGTTTGGAGGCAATTAATGCTATTTCCTTCCTACTTATTAATCTGCTCTACTATCAGCTTATTTTCCTGCATTTTGATTTCTGTTTTGGTGGAAATAATTTTCAAAGCAGGTCACTAAGAAACTGGCAATGGTCCTTCTCACAGGGGGAGTAACCATTCTGGCATTCTCTGATCCTGAATTTCACACAGCAATCACTGAAAAGCCTTAAATTGTTGCAAGTTTTACTAGTACAAAAGGACATCTTGGTACTCCTAAAAATTTGGTACTCACTTAATGTAGTCAAATTCTTTTACAGTTTAGAAAGCCAGCTGCCTTGCAGTGACCGTCAATTTTATTGTACAAATCAATTTGTCTCCACTGACGGAAAATAATTGCAAAGCAAACAAATTATCCATGCTACATTGAACCCTATTCACTCCAGGGATGCTGAGCTTACAGCTTGAGAAGATTTTCCTCTGCCTGTCTCAAAAATACAGCTTGCTATTAAAGAAAACCCAACAAAACATTAAAAAATCTTACTGTTTTTACTCTTACTGCTGCTGGAGAACTTCAGTGTATTAATTTAGCATTTGTCTAGGCATTAAGATGCTATTATGTGGAACTTTTCTGACTGTATTCAAACCCAAGTCTATGATAGGGCTTTATATACTAAAATTTTAGTACAAAGAGCACTGTTGTTGAAAATGAAGGATTTGGAAACTGCTGAAGGCTTACAGAGTCACTCAGGATCTTATGTAAATGCTCAGTCCAGCAGCTTTTCATATAGGCCAATATCCACAGAGGGGTTTAAACTCCTGAATAGACTGTAAGGTTGGAGTGCATTTACTCAAATTTCACTCCTCAAAACCACCACCCTCTTTTCATCTGCCACTGGAAACATTTGAATTCTGTCAACACAGAATGCTGTCCCAGCAGTTCTGCTCCTGCAAGCCCCTCAAGGTATGTCCTCTCAGGGTGCGGGTCTGGCTGCCCCACATGAAAGATGAACATCAGCTTGGAGCCTACAAAGTGTGGGTGCAGGTGTCATTTCCCAGCAAACACCTACCAGTAACTAGGGGTTCCCAGTAAAGTGGACAGCCCCTGGAGCTGGTCCCAGCTGGACTGCCCTTACTTAGGCAATGCCGTGTTCCCTCTTTCTCCCTCTGGTGTAACAAATATTTAAGTACTTTGATGAAAAGTAGAACAAATTTAACTCAGGAAGACTGTCAGACATGGGTTTCATCCCCAGCTCCATGTTCCTATGAAGCCTCCCCGAGGAAAGGGTAGCCTCCAAGGAGCCTCCAGCCAGCTCCTGGGAGGGTTAAGATGAGGTCAGCACTAAATCCCAGTAAGACTTTAAAAAAAGAGACACTTACCTTTAGGGTAAGGTCTGCTTGTAAGCCCGAAGGAGAGGGAGGCACTTCATCCAGCTGGAAAAGTTGGATGGTGCCTCCAGCACTCCTTAAGAAGTTGGGAGAGTCCATGATTAAAATTTTGTTGCCTTTGGGAGGCGAGGTCATAGTATCTACTGTAAGTACAGATTATGAATGCCAGCTCACAGTCCTAACTGAAGAAGTCCAGCTTCAGATCATATCATCTTACAGGTTTTTGTCCTAAATTCACTGAGTAGAGAGCTCAGTGCCAGGCCTTGCAGAACCCTCCAATATCCAGTAGAAAGAAAAAATATATCCAGTGAAATAAAAATAATAATTTTATATAAATATATTTACTTCTATTTGCTTAGATTTCAGGTACTGAAGGTGAACCTTCTCCTCATTTGAAATCTTTTCTCATTTTCCAATTGTAGCTCTGTGGGGCTATATCTAACCAACATTCAGTGGTATGATAGAAGAAACCTGGGTACTTTCAGTATTCTCTGCTATCAGTAAATTTTGAAAGAATAGGATCACCTTAGCTATTTTTAAATAAAAATGAGGGCTATATAACCAGGGCTACTGCTGGTGTTTCCAGCCTGTCCCAAAGATGACCTGAGCAGTAACTTCTTGCCCCAGTAACCCAGTCATTGATGCTGCATTTCACTCCAAATGTAACTATTTTATTTCACTGCCTCAGCATTTCGAATAGAGATGCCACCTGGTAAGAGATGCAGCAGTAAGCTGCATTTTTTTCCCAGTGATGACATTGAATACAGTGTTTGATGAAATACATCCCACATGGCTTCTGTTTTTTTAAAGGTGAGGTTTCTAAGAAATTAGTCCTGTGGTGTCGTTCAACATGAATATTAAAACCTATTGGATTGTCCATTTTTCTTTATCATTTAGTGAAAATTTTTAGCAAGATATATCAAATTGTATTGATATAAATTTGTCAGGGATAGGATGGAAAAGATCTCAAATTTTCTGAATTGTGGAAATAGGCACTCATTATTAGAAAAAAAGTTCTAAAATTACCTCCACTGAGGAAATAGTTATGGTAAAAAACTTACTTCTTGTTTGACACCGTAGAACCTACATGAAAGGAAAGCCTTAGGAAAGCTCTAAATGCACAAAATGGGGCATGGACTGGGGTAGAGCTTCCTTCTTCTTAGGTGTCAAAGCCAACAGACCTTTAGACAAACAGCAGCAAGAAGCCAGACTTCCTCAGTTCCAATGTTCATCAACCTCCTCAAGCTACTTGCCAGACATGAAAGGAAAAGAGAGGCCAAGAAGTCAGTGGAGGGAGTTACAAAGTACTTGGTAGCATACAGCCTAAATTCTTTAATGACATTTTTAGTAAATGTTCTTGCTGCCAAATGCAGTTTTCTTCACCATCAGATCTGTCTCCATTAATAATGTGTAACTCCACTTCAAAATTATTCCTATAAAGCACTTTCTTAATAGCAGGCATTAGCTTTGTGCATTGCTACAAGTCAGTAGAACTCAGCTTTTGTGAATGCATGGAGTTCTTTATCTGAACATTTACAATTTAAAACATCACTAAGATCTATGCGAATTCCCAACAGAAACCCATCCCAAGAGAGGCTAAAGTCAAATCACTGGAGACACATTGCTATGATCCTGACCTGGGAAGAACATTTCCCAATCTAGTCTATGATAGGAAAATACTTGAAACAGGGACAAATTTCGCACTGACCTCCTCTTCCCCCACTGAGCTCACATTCTTCACCTCCACTTCATAATTTTACATGGAACCAGAAGAACAACACGTATCTTCTCCATATGTTTCTGCTCAACCTCTAGTTGCATTTGCAGAGAGGTTAACTTTCTGAATAATAAGGGCCAAGAGTATAAGCTCCACATCTGTATAAGAAATAAGAAGGGGCAAGAGTATAAGCATGCAGATGCTTGCAGGAGTAGAAGGTCTGAAAAAAATTGAGATGTTTTCAAGAATACCCTTTTCATGAGATTGCCAGGACATCCTTCAAATGCTCCCCAAATAAAGTGAAATATTTTTCCCTATCTTAATCATGTGTTGCTTGATATCTACTTTCTGCTGAAATTATGTGAAATTTTAGAAATTAATATATGGGAGGAAAAAAAATGTGTGAGGAAAAAAGTAAACAAAAGGATTTATTTCATCCACTCATTAACATCCCAGGAATGGTCCCTAAACCATATTTATTATCACTGCAAGCTAATACTAATTATTACATATGTTAAATTATAGAGTAAATATCATAGAATAAGACCTGACTCCTACCAGGCATTTTAGAAGAATTTCTATTTAAACATCAGATATTTATCTCTCTCTTTTTGCATCTTATTTATCTGCTAAACACTAAAAATATTAATTATGTGGTTATTATAACATCATTATGTAAAAGGAACCAAGATAAGCACTAAGCTCAATCATGTATAAAGTAAACAAACCACAAATAGGCAGATGGCACATTTGGGACCTGACTCTGCCCTGTGAAGTCATTTACCATTTTAAAACTGAAAGAGCAATGTCTGCATGGTCTTTGTCACTGGTTTAGGAAAATAATTTTAAAACTACCTTTTTGCTCAAACTGGTACAAACCTGCTTGCAATGGCTATGCTTCACAGGTTCTGTACATAAATTTATGAAGCATGGCATTCAGACCTACACTGATTTAACGTTCAGGTAACTCCTTTACCTTTAATGTGTTTCCTCCCAATTCCCACCTGCAGCTTGGACGGATAAGGAAGCCCATTGCACTCGTTTAATATTTCATTAATTGCATTTTAAGTCCACGGTATAACCACTCACTGTTACTGGGAGGACAAAAGGAAACACGGTATTAAGATAATATTGATTCATTTAACCAGCATAAAATGAAGAAAAGGTCAAACTGGGGCAAAGCTGGTACAAGCTACATCCCTGGCAGTTAACTGTTGTGATTCAGCTACTGACGACTGTAGGAAGGGCATGGGAAGAGATTCTCCAGTGCTCACTAAAGTGTGCCGTTAGTCTGTTCTTTGGAGTCATCAGACTGCCTTGAGTTGGGTTTTGCCCCCTAGGCAATCATCACAATTAATTGGGCATGCAATTTATCATAGACTAATTAAGTGGCTTCTACTGCATTTATCACTGCTTGTAAAGTGAAGGAGCTCATTCTGGCTTTTTATTTGTATTGCTGGCAAGGCACATGGATTTAAAGCACATGAATTAATTGCTTCTATATGGGCATTATATTCCCAGCAACTGAGGACCTTTGCACCCAGGAAGAAACAGCAGTCCACCCCAGTGGTCTGGGGCAGATGTGTTTGCATTTGCAAGAGTATTTGGCTGGCTTCTGCAGGAAAAAAACCTTGATAAACTTACAGGTGTGTGAGGCTGTGCATGTGCATTTGTGCTCATGTGATTATCTCTACTCTGCACTGACTTTTGGTCAATTGCAATCAAAATTTGAAAGTGAGAGAGAGATCTCAAAAGAAAGAAATCCAGCTAAGGCTCCCACTGAGAAGGTGACTTTACAGTGAGTTTATCCCTGCTTGGACATGGGGGGATCTTCTTGGGAACTCTATCTTGAGACACAAATCAACAGAACACCAGATATCCTTGGTTCCTGTGCTCACAGCGTTATGTGTACTCACCACTGCTCCTCTGTGCGGTTATAACTTTCTGCTGCCACCAGAATATTTGCTTTGCTCATGCTGATCTGGGAGTCATTTTCCAGTCATTAAAGAAGATGGCAATTTCAAAGGAAATCTCCTTTGAACCAGACTCAATATTTACAGCTATGTCACTTTTAAAGATAAGGCAGATCAGTGGTATGTGTATAGTCATGGTGGGGTATAGTTGCTTCTGAAAGGTGTTTTTTCAACAGAAAGCTTTTGAGCAGAAGCTCTGCTGGCTTATTCCTACTGACATTACTAGTTAACCCAAGATTTGGCTGCCTTTGTGTTGCCTTTGCAGCTGCAACACATCCTACAACGTTGAGCCAGCATAGACATCCCAGTCTCCCCACCATTGTCTAAGGAAAAAAAACCTGAGCCAACTCCTTGGCCCACCACTCCAAAGTCAATGTTGATGTAGCCAGTCAGACACTTGAAAAGCTCCAGGGAAGTGTGTACAATATTTTTTATTATTCCAGGGTTTAGCTGTGTGGAATTGTCTACAGAGAAATGAATTACATTCAACTACTTCTGTAGAAAGTTACATCGGTGCTCATGATTGTACCCACAAACTTAAAGGCTAAGATCTCTAAAGGGCAGACATTTTAGGCCAGATGATAGTCCCCATCTCGTTGTGTAAAGAAAAGCTAAGCACAGTAGCTGATACACCTTCAGGATTCTGTCAAAGAGTATTTGCAAAACCAGCAACCATTGTATTTCTGCTAAATGAAAACTTGACTGTACAGACACCAGCCATGCAATCAAAAGATTGCATGCTCCTCTCACAGCTCCTTCCCTTTCTCCTGAATATTTCTACCTGTCCAGTCTTACCCAAAATACTTTTCTAATCAATCATTTAAGGTCTTCATAAGAAATTTGGAAACACACTCCTTGACTTGTAAAATATTGACTCAGACTAAGTGCCAGTCTGCATGTTCCTAAAAAACCTCATGGTAAGCCACAGAGACTGAGGTCCGTTCTGTTTCTTCTTTTCGTGATTCAACCAGACAGAGTTGTGCTCTCTTACCAGTGCATATATGCTTCATACCAGTGACTGAGTTTTGGTAGAGTTTTTGCATATAAACATATATTTTTACATGATAAATCAATATTAAAAGGATGTGAAATGGTCCTTGGTAGAATTTGTCAGTATCCTTTAATGGATGAGATCCTTGAGTATCACTTATTGAAGGTGGGTGTTTGAAGACTACAGATTTCTTAGTTTTTGTCAGTAAAGTTCTCTGGTAACCTACAAACCTGCTTCTGTGTATACAAGGATTGTGACAGAAATAGCCATTGCATGTTGCAATAGCCATTGCAACATGTCTTATTCCGCACTCGGGATCCAGCTAAATTTGATATGAAGATTTTGCATCTAAGGTTGTCATCTCATAGCCAATGGAGAGAAATACACGTAACTTTGGGACAATCCATCCTATTTCAAAGCAGACATGAAGCAGACCTCTAGTTTAGATGGATAATGACTTAAAATTTCCTAATTCCCTAGCTATAAACTAGAGCTATTATCTTGGTTGCATATATTTACATTACAGTCTAGTGAGATGAAGCCCTCTACAAGTATTCTGCTTCTTTGGATGTCCAGTCTGGTAAGTGTATTCAACGCACTTTAATAAGAGTGAGCTACCCCCTGAAAACGGAAAGCATAGCCATGATACAGTGTTCTGTCTTATTGTCTTTTTTTATTTGAAAACATATTTATACAAAGACTGTAAGAAATATCAAGTAGCTTACCCAGAATGGCTTAGCGATCAGAAAATGGTCCAGTTAGAGGGAAGATATGTGTCCAAAGCACTTTTCATGGAGGGAAGAGCTGAACATGTAGCAGCTATACGGTAAATGTTGGGCTACTGAAGACAGGGCTCTGCCTTGTCTAGCTGGGTTTTCAATGCAAGTTGACACAGCCACTGGAGTTTTTTGGGTGAGCAACATGTGTGCTGACTGGACCAAGCCTTTCAGGGAAAGCAGTCAGAGGAAAATCCAATTTGTGAATCCCAGCAGATACTGAAATAGGAGCCGTACCACTGACCATGCCAAGACTGATGCTTTTGAGCAAGCCAACAAGTAGACATTTCAGTGAGCATTATTAACATCAGAAGGAAAGTAACCTGCATACTTTTGGTACACAGATTGGAGTAGCTGAGCAAAGGGACTGAGATTTTAAAATATGGATTTGTCCAATTCCTATGCCTAAAATGAAATGGCCTTCTGGTCAGAAATGTGTTTTCATATGACCTCTACACAAATAGGACGAATGTTTTCTTAGCAATTTCAGCTGACTGCAGTGATTTATTTGCTAGAGACAGATTAGTCTGCATTCAGTTTTTAAAGTAAGTTTCTACTTTATCCAACCCTTTCTTAAAATTAGTGAAAAAATAGAAATTTTGTCAAAACAAACTTCTGATTTCCCAATTCCCTGCTGGAGGGCAGAAACTTTGCCCGGAGCATTGCATTATCCACACAACAGTGCTGTTTTAGCTGCCACGTCTCTCTGTTTTGTTTGCTTCCTGGAAGCCCTAATCACTAAGCCTTATTGCTGCTTTAACCTGCTTAGATATCACCTTTGATTCCATTAGTAATTCTGTTACTGCAGTCTTGCACCTTGTAAAGTGCCTAAGTTTGGTACTTTACATTAGTAAAAGCAGCAGAACTAACTAAATCACTTGTGCAGTGCTCATTTTTGGCAGAAAACTCACATATTCATATTTTGGCCACATGAATGTTTCGTTCAATTTATCTGATAAAAAATTAATGAAGAAAAATACCTTAGTTTTTGTGACTCACCTGCTTTTGAAGCATTTATTATTTGACTTGAAACAAGGTTTATTTATCAAGTCTTCAAAAATCAGAACCACTTTAAATAAAGGTAATATTACTTTTTTATTCTTAATGGCTCAAATATATTTTTGATAGCAATAGAAAGTAATAAGTAATAATATTATGTAACTTATAAGCCATTATTGTTTATATATGTATTATAGAATAATACACCTCTGTGTATGTGTACGTGCATGTGTGTGGGTGTATGTATGCATGCGTGAGCGTGTGTGTATAAATTAAGAGATGTTTCAAACAAGCATTCTAATTTTTGGAGTTCTGGTTTGTAACATTTTTAATTTAATATATATAAAATCCTTTTTCCAGAGTAGCTGTTCATTTAGAGGATTATCCATGTGAGTAATAAAAAGAGTGAAACATGTTGTGTCTTAATAAAGGCTTGTGGCATTTCTTAAAGCCTAAGGAGGACTCATATCATGGGCACAGGGATGCAGAGACACCTGAGGACCTACCTTAGTGCTATCCCAGCCCTAGCAGCAGGACGTGATGCCATCCCAGAGCTGAGCCCTGGCAAGTGGCTGTTTTGATTGTTCAGTTGAGCACAGACACAACCATCATGCTTTATTCTGCTCTCCCCAAAGTGCTGGTAACATACCAGCTCAATTTAAGCATCTTTGCTTGGCAAATGTGGCCAAGACTTCATTCAAAAGCACTTTGCAGTGCTGAAATTGTGAACCATGTGAACCAAATGCAGTCACATCACGCAGTCTTTGTCTGCCTAACTCAGGCCCTGCCTAAAGCTGCTGATGTCCAGCAAAACACTCCTATAAAGGTGAGGGCTTTCTGCCATGACCTGTCCCATGTGGCTGGGAAGGATTAGCTGCCAGTCACAAGGAGCACCGCACAGAAGTGACCACTGGTCTGATACACTGTGGATCTTTACTGATCTGACTATCTCAGTGGTGGGTATGACTTCCAGTTAGTCCAGCAAGTGTTTTCCTGTGGGTGCAGTCATATCATTGCAGAAGTGCATTTTTTCTTCTTCCTCCAGGGAAATAGCTCTGATAGCCTTTGAACTAATTCCTTCATTCCTCTTGGGGGGCAGCTGTGCCAGCTGAAATCCTCACCACCTTCCTGCCCTGTTCACACCACCCTTCCACCCAAAAGGTCACCATGCCCTTGGTCTACTGATCACCTGCCCCAGTTTCTTATGGTCAAAACTCTCACTTTTCCTCCTCAGCAAGGCAGGGAAAGAAAACTAAGATTCAAAAGTTTGTGGGCCTATGTAAGGACACCAATTACTGTCATAGGCAAAACAGACTTGACTTTGGGAAGATTAATTTAATTTGTTGCCAATTAAAAATAGAGTAGGATAGTGAGAAAGAAAAACCAAACTAAAACCAGCTTCCCCCCCACCCTCCTCCTTCCCAGGCTCACCTTCACTCCTGACTCTTCGACCTCCTCACCCTGAGCAGCACAGAGGGATGGGGAATGGGGGTGGTTGTCAGTCCATAACACTTCATCTCTGGTGCTCCTTCTCCTCATGCTGTTCCCTTCCTCCAGCATGGGGCCCCTCCCATGGGATAGAGTCCTTCAGGAACTGCTCCAGCATGGGTCCTTCCCACAGGGAACCATCCATCAGGAATGGACTGCTCCAGTATTGATCACCCACTAGGCCACAGGTCCTACCAGAAAAAAAAGATCCTGCATGGGCTTCTCTCCACAGAGTCTCAGATCCTGCCAGGAGCCTGCTCCTGCACAGGCTCTCCAGGGTGTCACAGCTTCCTTCAGGGCACATCGACCTGCTACAACATGGGGCCCTCCACATGATACAGGGTCGATATCTGCTCCACCATGGTCCTCCATGGGCTGCAGGAGGACAGCCTGCCTCACCATGGTCTTCACCAGTGGCTACAGGGGAATCTCTGCTCCAGCACCTGGAGCACCTCCTCCCCCTCCTTCTTCACTGACCACGGTGCCTGCAGAGTTGTTCCTCTTACATATTTTCACTCACCTCTCTCACAACAGCGGTGTGTTTTTCACCCTTTTTTAAATACGTTATCACAGAGGCACTGCCAGCATCGTTTTATTGCAAGCAATCAGGAATAGCATTAAAATTAAGGAAGAGAGTCACAGATGAGAAACAGGAGCAGGAGCAGTCTCCTACAGAGCTGAACTACCACCCCTCTTCAAAGTCAATGGCATAAAGGAGGCCCCTGAGCACGGGTCAGCCACTGCCCTGCATGAGTAATACAGCGCAGAGCCTGCTTTGTCTGCTTGGGCTCAGCAGCAGCAGAAAGCAAGAGGCAAAGCTAATTTGGGATATTCATGTGATGTGGTGTAAAAGGGTCGTGATGGTTGCCCTGCTGCAAAGTGGGCAGTGCTGCGCATGCCAAGCAGCAAAGCTCAAACAGCTATGGCACATCGCTGGCTGTAAGTTAGGAAACACAAAGGTTTCAAGTTAGGCAGATATTTAGAGCCTTTACTTACTGAATTTGTGTGCCAAAAGTTACAATTATGTTCTTAAAGTTTCTTGTAAATTTACCCCTCAAACTGTTCAAGGTTTAATTTCTCATTGTTGCAACACTTCTGGTATTTTTATACATGTAGGTGTAGGATAAATGGTGGTGTCCAACATACATTGCATAGCATGTATTACATTGAATAGTCTGAGGCTGCACAGTGAATTTTTAATAAGAAATTAACAGCTTTTGCATTATGGCAGGAAAAAAAACTTTCCTTAAAACAGTAAAACAAAGCAAATACTGTAGTTTAAGACTTTTATCTGATTATTCAAAATAATAATAACTAATGAGGTAGAAAAGAAGAACAAGCCTGTTTGTCACACACTGAATCACAGTTCCTGAAAGGGAAGGAACAGAAATTAGAAAGATCTTCCTCAAAATGTAAGTGGATGCCAAGCTGTAAAATTAAGTTTCTATTCTTCAGGAAACTGACATTTCAGAATTGTGCTTCTGTGTGAATCATGAAAAGCTAAATATCCTGACTTCATCAGAAAGGAATTTTCCACTGCCTTTTTCTTGTAAATTTCATTGAATTACTATTTTTTAAACAAAATAATCCTAAAAATGCTTAATCAGATCCAGCATAGTGCAATGCCAGTACTAACTGCATGAAAATAAAGAATATGTATCTTGTGGCAGAAAGAGAAAACTGAAAGGCATGCATGTGCATTACATTACTGAGTGCAGAAAAGTATTCAAACTCCATTTTGAAAGAAGGAAATTAAAAACAATATCAGCATCTACTATCACTATTCTTTTAACTCTATTAGAAGGTGGCATAACCCCTTAAACAAGTATTTAACTTCTAAGTCTCTTCTCCCATCATTTAAAATAATCTCTGATAACAAAGATTACAGATGTATACTTATGATTTTTTGTTGTTGTTCTTGCCTCCTTTTGAAGTTAGGACCTACATATTGATATTACAGATGTATTTCAAAGATATATATGTAAATTCATAAAAATATTTTTAAAATGCTACATCCCTTTCCATAATCCAGTTCCACACAGACACTGCCATAGTAAGTACCTGCCAAAATTCCTATATTTATAAAATTATTTATTTGCCTGCTCAGTGATATGACCACACCTTGCCAGCTGTCCTTCTGTGCTACTGACATCTCCTAATGGGATGGGAAAGTGGTGTTATGCTTCCAAGCTCTGCCCATAAAGGCAGTCTGGGTCAGTCCCTGTATTACAATGAGGTGTTTACTGACAGTGTGCTGCAGAGGTCCTTTATACTGCCATGGCCACACCAACACCAGTGCTGTTGTGCCAGTGTGACCCTGGTGGCCCCTGCGAGCCAGGAGGAGCTGCCAAAAGGGGGGAAATCCCCCATTCATCACGCATTCATTTAAGCAGACCTGGAGCCAGAAATGACATGGCTACTAAAAAGCCCCGACAGAGAAGCCCTTCTTCTGGTGTCCTCCCACATGGGATTGGTGGCTGGAAGCAGCGCACCTCCTTGCTGATGTCCAGCTGCCCCATCAAGGAAGCTGATGTGAAGCCATTTGGCAGCACGACTTGAGACTACACGACGCCAGAAAAGACAAATGTCAAACAGGATCTCTCCTCCGACATGCTGTGAAGACAGACAGCAGGGGAAGTATACTACAACCTCCCCATCCACTCCTTTTACATTGTGGTAGCTTCAAAAGACAGATCTTACACAGCAAAGGAAGACAGTGTGGGAGTACCTCTGACAGGAGCTTTGTAAAAAGGTGTATCAGCTTCGGCTCGCATTTCCATTCAAGCCACCCAAACGGCTCCTTTCCCCATTGTTCTTCATCTCCTGAAGGCTGAATCTTCAGTGCTTGTCTGCTGCAGGGGGGCTACCCACCCATCACAGAGATCTTCCAGTCTGTCTGTAGGCATCACTGCAGAGACATACAGTCTTGTCTCACTTTGACGGCTGCTTTCATAATGGTTAAAGACATCTCTGGCTTGTTTTTGAATTGCAGTGCAATACTAGAGTGATGGACACAAAGAAATGGCATCAGCTTGGCAAATTCTGCTCGACAGTTGGTTCACAGGACTTCAGAACAGACTGCAATGTTGTTTTGGAGTGCTTCCCTTCAGTTACTAAACTGAAGCATGAAAAGGAGAACTGTATAAGCAGTATGAAAAATGACAGCAGGAAGAGCTTCTTTTAGTCAGTGATTTTGACACTTAAAGTTTTATTTTCAGGCAATTGGATTAAGACACCTTTCTCTACTTTTCTATCTTTAGGAAAATAAAGATGCTTCTTCCTATATGTTGGTGGCCCAAGGCTGGAACATCACTTTGTTAGAGGAGACAAAGATGTCAACAGCTGCAAAATTTTCTGCCTTTGTTTATTATTATTTTTGATCTAAAGGGTTTTTATGAATGGAACAAACAGATCCAAAGCTTCTTTGGTATAATGCATGCACATAACTTGTAATTTATCTCCTGATATTTTTTGTATGTGTTCTTGATTTTTTTCTGTGGTAGGAATGTAAAAGAAATTGCACGTATGCCATAAGCAGACCTTTCTCTTTGCTATTTATGCTTGCAATGTTGTTAGTTAGATTTGCATGCTTTGACTTGTTGGGAAGATTCATTGCTGGCAGAGCGATGAGGTCTGGACAGTTGGCAGGTCAGAACGTTTATTAATGTGATTGCTTTGTGCAGAACAACTTTGGCTCCATGGTAGAGAAGATCCCCTTTGAAACAAACGTGGAGACTAGAAAATTAATTATTAAGGAGGATGTTACAAAAACATACATCAATACTGTTCAATATGTGGTTAGAAGGTAATTGAAAAAATTATGTAGACTCTGACTTAAAAGGAGAGGGAGTCTTGTGAACACACACTATAATTCCTGACAGCACCGTCTGGCTGCTGAGCCTGCCACACTCCAAAGTAGCACTGGAAAAAGGCCAAGCCCAGTGTGTAAGGCATGGTTTAAGCATGATGGAGACTGACAGGGAACTTTGGTTGGTTTTTCACTTCTTTCCTATGTTACTTGTACTTCAGCTGTAAGAGGGCATGTTTCACTGAAGCATTTTAATCCCTCTTTCTATTCAGAAAGTATTTAATATGCTCCTAACTTTATATTCCATTAAAACCTGCACATGAGCATCTTCCAGACAGGTGCGTGAGAGATCTGATCACTGTGTTCATTTTCATGCATTAATTACAGAGCTGCCTACAGCTGCTTGAATTTCACCACCACTCACAATCCCTTTAACCATCTTATATTTGTGGACTGCATTGTTTTGGATGTTTGTTTTTTTGGTTTTGTTTTTATTTTTTAACAAAACTATCTGATATTAAACACACATTTCTTGATTGAAATAAATATTGAAGATTTATGTAATCCAGTCCGGGATACAAATACAATCCAAGACTTTTTCTCCCAGATAAATATAGAACTGAATCTATATTAATCTCAGATAAAAATGGAAAGGTGATACTAATTTTGGTTGCATTGCTATTTGGCTGGTTTTGACCACTTCTTTCTTTCTTTCTTTTCCTTTTTTATTTTATTTTATTTTTTTTTAACCTCAAAGCACCAATAAAGATGTCCTAAATCTAATCTAAACTCAGATAGATTTCTGAGAGCCACTCAGGGAATTCTGGCAGCCTTTTCCACCTCCAAGGAACTGAAAACTGAAGATTTTATCTTAAGAAATAATGAAGTAGTTCCAGAAGACTGAGGCATACCTTTTCCCAAGAGCCTTATAGCTGCTTCAATACACTTTAATACATCCCGTCTGCACAGGCTGTTGCATGTGAACTAGAAGAAGTCTGATCTTAACTTTCTCTCTGCTGGACACCTCTTTTTCTGGATGTAGTAGAGAGGAACAGGTAGGGTACTATTGCTCTATCATACCGATTTCATATTAGTATAGAATATTAGTATTTCAAGCTCTCTCAAACATAACACATCTTTACAGTCTTCCCAGAAAATCATCTGTCCCCAGTCTTGACTGCCATCTGCTACTTCAACTTGGGACTCGGGAAAGAAGTGGATTTTCTGCACAGTCATCCTGTTTTGCATTTCAGCTGGCTTGGGTTTATGATGATTACTTGAAAAAATTCTAAATAGACCTGTGAGAATCTAGGAAATACTTATAGGAAGCGTCTTTCTCAGTGTGCATGACATTATGTGCATAAAAAGAGCAAGTAATAGCTAGCAATTTGGTGTATTGTTCTGATTTTGTTAGCTTTACCACTGTTTTCACAGGATGGTGGCTTTGAAAAAATGACTACAGAAAGCAGTAGTAATACCTATTACTGGAAATAAAGTCTGGAGGTGTATCTCTTGCTGACTTATCTTTGGCATGTTTAGGATTCAGGGTTTCTTTAACTGATCAAGCCTGGGCAAGGAACACTTCTCCATGTGCATGCAGTACATTCACTCCCATATAATTCCTTTCTGTTAATGCTTTGAAATTGTTTTCTTTCATTTTTACATGGTCTCCAGACCTGCAGACATTCAAGCACGTGAATAACAGATTTCTAACTTCAATCAGATTACAACTGGGAATAAGGTACTTAGGCATGTGCAGCATCTGGTTGCAGAATTAAGATCATTCATCTCTTGGGTCTTCTTAAGCAATTATAGTATGAGATATGCGCATATGGACTATAGGATTCATGCAATGTGGGCTTCTTTACCTAAGACGTGCAAAAAAGTTTTGGGAAATCAAAGGGCAATCCAGACAGCTAATCCAGCAGCTCCTGCAGTAAGTACCTGAGCTCCAAGAACCCTATTCACACACTGTGGCATTTAGATGAGGAAGTACTGTGAGTATATAGAGTTCATTAACCAGTTCAAGCCAAAAGGAAGAGTAAGCCTACATGTTTCATCAAAATTAAGGATATTTTTTGAATAACCCTAAGAAGACATTACTTCTGGTGTCTGAGAGGGGACGGCATCTTGCAAGACCACTATTCACCTAGCTTTACCCAACTAGCTTGAAAAGAAGTTCATGATTTCTTTGGTATCTACAAGTTTCATAAACAAGTACATAGACACAAAACAGTCCATGATGTTAACAACCTTAGTGTAATAAGTTACATTTTAACCTAAATTCCTCATGAATTACCTCATGCATTTTTCTGCTTCATAGGATGTGTGCATTCCCAGCAGTAGAATTATTTTTCAAGATTTTGCTGTAATAGATTAAAAATTTATTTGCATAACAGATAAAAAACTGTTCAGATTACATTACAATTTAAACAGCAAAAGATTGGATATTCAGACTTCTTGGAACAGAGTTTACTTTCCAAGCATTTTTCTTGATTTGATGGGCCTGCTCATGGTGCAAGAGATTTCAAAGGAGGAAGGCTGCAAAGATTTAACACTTTTAGCACATATGTCTTCAAAGGACAACTTCTGAAACTTTACTGGGGAAAATATGTTATTATTGATACTGACCTGTCTATGAGCAGCCCATACCACTGAACATGTTACTTATTCAGATGCAGATTTACTTCCAAATTCCTAATATCTAATGATTTTCTTTTTCTGTCCAAAATCAATGCTAATATAATGGATTTTTAAAAAATCATTGTGAGATGTATTAGAAGAGTTAATGAAATTAGCTTAATATGGTAAAATAATGTAAAAAGAGAAACGAAAGGAGTTTTCTGAATGTTTCTGAAAGTTGTTTTTAGTATATAGTCATTAATGTGTTAAGACCTGTACAAAAATGCATTAAAGGATCAGGAATATTTTCCTGCAGGTACTTAGAACCTAATAAATAATGAATGTGATGATTAACTACATGGGCTGAAGTACAGAGCATTACCAAGAAAAAAAACTGCATAAAACCTGGCCTTTGAACGGGTGTACACCATTGTTTTTAATATATAAAAACACTTGAACATACTCAGTTATGTGTGAAGAGAAAACAAAAGAAGTAAGCACGCTCGAATTAACACTGTATTTTCAAATGAAACAGATTTAAATATTGCCATGAGCAGTGAGGAAGGACATGAGGGATCGGGTGTATGGGCAGCAGAGCAGAGGTGACACTGAGTGAGCAGAGCACTGTGATGCTGTTCAGCGCTGCTTGAGTAGCCACAGAGGTTTGTGCAGGTCTAGAGAGCTGAAGTAAGACCACCACCAGGGCTTCTCCCTGCCCGACTGTGACCCTCCTTGAGCCTCGGGCTGCCTGTGGTGGGTGTGAGGGTCAAAAAGTTCCAGCGGATCGTATGGGTCGTACGCATCTTCCATTGACCGGCGGAGGAGCTTGTTGGGCCAAGCCTCAATGGGTCGCAATACAAAGTCGACTCGTCCAGCCTGTTTCATCCTGGCAGGAAGGGTGACCCTCTTCATAACGCGGCTGTACCCGGCAGCTTGGGCGCTGATTATGTATGTCCCCGGAGGTAGGAGTCGCCAGTAGTCTCCATCAGCAGCTTAGGAAAGGTAAAGGCACAAGAAAACTGAGCTTAGTTTTCAGTCTTGCATCCTTTATATTACATACTCGCATACATGTGCACGTACAGATAGCACAAGCATTTAGGGGGCAGGTTTTGAAAGGATCTCAGATTTTGATTCAGATTTTGAAAAAAGTTCAGGTGCAAAGTCTTGAATGACAAGAAGGGACTCCACCTGTGAAAATCTGACCTTTGGGAGCTAATGGAGTAAAATTCATGTACACAATGTCAGTAACTGCTGTGCCTGTATCACAGGGAAGGGAAGCTTTCCTTCATGCTGCTTTCCCAGGGGTACAAGGAATAACTCCAAAGAACTCAAATGAATATAAAACTACGTGAAACTTAAGAAAGTGAAAGCAGAATCCAGGCTGCAATATATATATGCATGTATACATATATATATATAGCATGTCTAAGGGGCTAAGAAATCCCTGCTTTTATTATATTACATTCATTTACTTTGCAGACATTATAACATGTAAGACTATGGAGTCAGAGCTGCAGCTGGTATAAATTGCCATTAGTGTAAAATGGGTGTAAATTTCCTCCAGCTGAAGGTTTGAGCCTGCAGGCAAAAGCAGGGAGTTTTAAAACAGAATATTTCTTCTTCATTTTATGTTTACTTTATTTTGAATGGTAAGTTTCTCAACTCAGTTAATATTGCATTAATGTTATTTTCTCACGGAATTCCTCAGTCTTTTTTAACACTGAAATTAAAACACATTTTAATTTTACGGCTTTCTTGACCCCACCTAACTCAAGAACAAATACTCCTTTTTCCTTCAATGTAAACACATTTTTTATTTATTTCTTAATTCTTTAAAGGTCTACTGCCAATGGAAAGCCATTGTCTGGGAAGAAGTTTGAAAAAGACCCTAATTCATGCCAGTCTCCCACCATCCTCAAGAATCTGCATCATCTCCACTATTGTATCCCCTCTAATGTTAGTTTTTTTGAAAGCTGGAAAGCATCCACTGCATTATAAACCATTCTGGCTTTCCAAATTGATTCAACAACTATCATTAGAGCAAAATGTTACCATTCATGTCTTTTATTTTGCACTCCTATGGCCTACCCTGTTCTCACTGAAATCAATAATAAAATGAGAGCATTGATTTCAATGACAGCCTAAAAGCTCAGAACTTTATGACTGTGAAAATTAACAGTTGCAGACGTCTCAATACATGTTTACCAGCTGGCGGCAGGTTTAAAGTGAACATAATTCAATGTTCTTGTTTTTCACATTTGATATAACTATTGTCCAAAAATCGCATATATTTATGCTTTTCCACATGAACAAAAAGGTTGCCTGCCCTTCAATCACTGCAGTGATTCCTGTTAAAGTCAGTGTGGACCCTACTCTAATGTCTACAACTCATGCTCACAGTATTTCAACCAATTTATTCTATCAGGGCTCCATGTCTCCACATGCTGAGTTGCAGCCCCTGAGCAGGGCTATTGCCATATTCCCCAAACAGGAAACATAAAGGTGGATTTCTGAATCTCATTGAAGACACATTGGCTTTGATGGGCAGCAGGCAATTCCAGGTGGAAGTTTTAACAGCAAGGACTGCATCATCCCAGAGACATGACAGACTCAACAGCCAGTTTGACATGTCTTCTCTCCTCTTACTCTAGAAACAAACCCACAGCTGAGCCTTCAATTCTCCATTAAGGTGCCATTTCTATCAAATATGATAAGACTTTTGCAGGTTAAGCTCTCAGTGCTTTCACCCTGCCCCAGGAAAAAGCTTAAACTAAAAATATTACCTGTGGTGACATCATGCTGGATGCCCCTGACTGAAATGCGAGCATTTTTTATTGGGTTGCCAAACTTATCAGACACAATTCCTTTTATCCCCCGGTGAACCTGGCAAAGCAAAACAAAGTTAGATGGGAGTCATTTATTACAGTACCACCTCCTCATCTTCTACAAGGAATCCTCTGTAGAGAGGACACAACTTTCAAGAGGTTCAATCCATTACAGAGTCTCTCGGGCACTAATGCCCCTTCAGATCACACCTTCTGTTTTGGGAGCTCCAAGGGGGCTGAGGGAAAGGGAACAAGAGCTTTTTTTGGGCCAGGTATGTGGCTCTGCATTGAGCATCCCTTCTCTGCACAGGTCACTGGCACCTCATGATCTGGCCACAGTATTTAAATTATTATTTCTGAATAAATTATTATTTCTGAATGTCTGCCCTAGACCCAGAACCACAAAGAAAGGAAAAGTTAAAGTTTTAAAAAACAATCTGTTGCTCTATACGTATGAGAAGGCATCACTGGTGCTATGAGTGAAGTTAAATCATCATGGAGCAACGGCCCTTTAATCTATTCAAAGTGCAGCACAAAAAGATGTGTGAAATAAATCAGAATCAAGCAGAATTTTTAGCTTTCAGGCAGTATCACTTATCAAAAAATACACTGCCATCCTGGCAGTAGAATCAAGTAATGTGGGTTGTACAAGGAAACCAGGTCTTTAGTATTAGTTGAAATATATAGTTTTCATTTTCTTTCACTGCATCTAAAAAGATCCCAAACTGCTCAGAGATAAAGAACCAAAACTGAACAACTGTTCAGGTGACAGACGCACTGTTACTAATTTAAAGTAGAGCAGAAGCATAAGAATAAAATAAGATGGATACTTCTATATTAGTATTATTTAATGTACAATCTTTAACATAATATTTGTTAATAATTCTCAAATACACTGATGCACATTAATCAATATATAATATTTAATAAACATATTAAGTTGTTAATATACTTACTTAATATCAGTGAATAGGAATAGGTGAGGGAATTCTTTGGCTACCTGAGTCACATCATTGTTTTGCTGCCTACACTTCACTACATGTCAGAATGTCATGATAGCAGTGTATATAATATCTTTTTTCCTTTCTCTACAAGCACAGAACCCAGCTGCTTGAGCTGATGAGAAACGTGTATGGTGACTAAAGAGCAGTGTGAATTCTGTCATTCAAGGAGGTGCACAAACAGCTCACTATATTTGAAGTTCAATAAAACATAACAAAACAGAACAGGAAAAAATCAAGTATTTAAACATTAAACCTCTTAAGATTCTTTTTTTGCAACCTTCTGAAATGAAAACATTTTCTTTTGGAAATTCTATATGACCTTTTTAAATGAAAAGTAATTACCATTTTGATTTTTCCCTGAAATACTATGATCAGCTTGAGCTGTTCTTTACTTCACTTCCCCCCACTCTTCCTTCTCTTCCTCCCATTTTTCCCTCTCCATTATTCTTTGTCACAAAAGAAGAATAGAAAAAAGAACAAAGCATCAAAACAATGGAAAAAAAATATTTGTTCTTCTGTTGGAATATAGAGATGTTTAAAAATGAACATTAAAAGTCCGACTTTACAGTAATTCTTAATACGAAGCTGGAAAAAAGAAGTTTAGTCCACTGACAGCAGTTTTTCATTTAAGGTGATGCTGTGTTGTCATTTCTTATGTTAAATAGCCTTTCCATACTGAGTGGAGGTACTCACTGGAGGGCTTAGGAACAACTCAGTATAAGGACTTGAAGACCCTTAAGAACTATTATGATGAAGCACTGCAATTTGCTTTTCAGCATGGTCTTGAGGGTTTATCATATGGATAGTGGGTAAATCTGGTCAGAAGAGTCATCTCAGACCCAAATTTAATTTACAGTGTAGACATACTCAGAATAGTATGACCTCATCCAACTTCAACAATAATTTTCCAATTACAACATGACAGGATAAAAATGACAAAATTGAAATTTCTTTAACAATGTTGATTTGTTTTGCTTTAGTAAATATACTGGTTTTGGTTTTGCGTCAAGTCTGTGCCACATAAGTTTGGGATACCAAATCTGATGGGGAGAAGAGGTCAGTGTTTATGAAAATGAATTCTACATCTGCGTGTTAAGCCAAGTAGATCTGTACACACACCAAACAGCCTGGTATATATCAGAATAAGAAAAGTTTGAATTGGTTATGGCAGACTTAATCCTTATCGGGAGTAATTCAGTCATCCTTATCTACAAAGTTGTTTTGCTTACTGTCCTGCATTTACTCAAAAAGCTTTTCCGGCATAGACTTCTACAGTATCTCACACTATTAAAATCTTTACATGTTCAAGACTTCAACTGCAATATATATGGATTTAACCCAGCTCCATTTGGATTCACTAAAACTCATTTTCATCAGACAGCTGTAAAATGAAATGAGTTTGGTGGTCTGTACTGTAGACTTTATTGAATGATAATACTTACCACAAGTAGCAAGAGGTTGCTTAGAAAGGCCATAAAAACACTCCTAACAATTTTAAATTACTGCGTACTTTATCAAAATAAGGCATGACAGAAAGCTAATCTACTAATGGCTGAGAGAAAGATGAGCAACTTCTGTTTCTGTGTTCACTTACTTATTGTCAATGAGGTATTTGTTTTTGCTGAGCTTAAACTTATTATTAAAAATTACTTTTAAATGGCATGTTTTAATGCTCACAGACTTACAGTTGTTCCTTTAGAAGACCAGGCTTCAGATCTTTTTTAACTACTTGCATCAAGAAATCAAGCTGAAACGTGTGGAAATGGCATTTCTAGCAAGATACTTAGAACCTCTCCATTTCATCTGAATCTAAATCTCCTGCTGCCATGCAGTAGGGTTCGGGCCACAAACATGGAATAGGGAAAGGAAAAAGTTCCAAGAAGCTCTCTGGAAAGTAGATCTTGTTGGTTTATTCTTCAAGAAAAAGTTTGAGTCATATTTTTCTGAATATGTGAGGTTTCTCTAGCGTTACAGTTTGGACAGTTGATTTATAATGTTGCACAAAGTATTTGCAGGCAATTCCCTTTTTCACTGTTTTCAGGGCCTTTAGAGTCTCCATCATTCCTGCAAGGTAGGTAAAATATTATCTGTGTGTCCTGCTAGACAAACAGAGGCACTGGGGCCCCGAGTAGAGTGTGATGACTGAGTTGGTGCTATCTCATTGATAACTAACCAGGGAAACAGTAAAGAAGCAAATACTGGCAAAGAATGAAGAAGAAAAAGCATAAGCACAAAGGTCTGTAAAAGCAGAGCTGTACCATCTCCATGTAATTCAGAAGGGCATCTCTGTTTTCATGCCAGATTGTAAACAGTTCTTCCTCCAAAGGGAACTTTTCACATCCTACCTCCACAGTAACTTCAAAGCAATTTGTGTGAAGGTAATTAAAATCTGCCATACCTACAGGTTTGAAAAGAAAAAGGAGAGATCATGAACAAGCCATTTAACCTGTAACTGGAGCTTTGCTGTTGCAGTCAGCTGGATGCAGTCACTGTGGGTGTGGATATACATATTGTAAGGAGTCTGCACGGCCTATGCGTAAAAAGTATTCAACAAATTCCCAGTTCTACAACTCATTTCAACTACAAATTAACTAATGACAATGACACTTCTTTCAGGCGAGAAAGCATAATTTAAAATTATTTTTCACCTGACCAAGAAGTAGCAATAGAGAGATAAGGATTGGTTAATCATGGTAATTGGATAATCGGCTGTATCAGAGGTCATTGCCAAGGGTCACCAGCAAAGATATGACCTTTTGCCATTAGTATGTTCAAAACTGTTTCTGTACAAAAGACATTGGATATAATTTTCAGAAGAATGTAAGCCGAAGATATTTAAACCTAATTCTCACTCATGCCCCAAAGCTCTCTAAATGCCTAGTTTCAACATAATTATTCGGGGATCCAGTGGAGTTTTATTTGAAAACAGAACTGAAGCACTGCTGAAAATTTTATGAACACTGATATTTCATCCATGCCAGTATTTCAGGACTCCTGAAGAAAACTAGATACTGTTACTGGGGAAATCAAATTAGCAACCTAGGCACAAATGAATGGGATGTTTGTCTCTGTCATAGTTTTTCAGAAAAAGAGTTTATTTAAACTGCACTTGCATAGTCTGCACTTTGGATTTAAACTCATGCTGCTAAGGAATGAGAGCATAATATTAAGCATTTATGTCTACATTTCAGATTTAAAAAATAGAATGATATTATATGCAATAACAAATCTGACCCTTGTAAACTTGTTGACTTTTCTCAGGTCTTACCAGGGCTAAATACATCCTATGGTATCTGAATATAAATGTCACCAAAACACATTTTGCTACTTAAATCCCTTACAAGTTATTTTTTGCAGGGGACTGACCTAAAGAAAAGTGAAATGAATAAAATTATTTCATTCAAACCCTTGTGTCTCATAAAGGTCACATAGAGGTTTTACCTCACTTGATATGACGGTAAAGTGGTTTACCTCCAGTGAAGCTGTACCACTCAGCACCATTTATAATACCTCCACGTTTTACAAAATTTCCACCGCAACGAAGTTCCGATCGGTCTGAGATGACAGGATGTGCATCTGCGTAGGCTTTAGCCAGCATTTTAAACATCTGTAACAAAAGGATTTGAAATACATTTTCTTTTACAAACTGTAAACGCTGTCATTGCTCCTAGTAACTATTGCTGTTGCAAACCCAGACAGTGAGCCGCCCTGTGTCCTCTGCTCTGATGGAGGGGGTTAACCTCCTTGCAAGGATATTCTGCCAAGAAGTTTTCACTTGTCTTCTTCTCCAAAGTCCTTCTCTGCAATCCAATACATTTAGCCAGAGATAACATTAAATACCAGTGGATTTTGTGATACTTGGCTTCAACCTATTGTCTGGGGCAGGAGTAGAAGGCTTGTTTGGTTGCACTTCAAGTCCCAGGTTTTGAAGCTGAAATTAGCTCTTCCTGTAATGTTTTAGCTCTTGCTACTTCTACTCTTTCAAAAATACCTACACCAGTCTCAGCCCAACCAGACCTTTGCATTGGCTGCTGCTGTTTAAAATAGACAGTGTCAATTTGCTTTGTACTTATCACTCACACAGGACAACCTGCCAGTTTGATCTCAGTGACAGTTTCTTCTCTGTGGGGCAGAAACCATTCCTAAAAAGTGAAGGATAGGATGTGGTCATGGAAGATGTCACCACTGATTTCCTGAGAGTATTGATACTGATGAATGGAAGAGTCACTGCCCAGAAAGGAAAAGTGACAGGTACATGTAGTGAGAGAGAAGACACAACAGTGCTCTGCAGAAACCTTTTATTTGAATCAGGTTCCTGCCATTTTTCTCCAATGTTTGTTCCAAATTTGTACAGAAATCCACCCTCTCCTTTTTGTTTATTTGAACCTCATCTACAAAAGCTATAATTTCAGATTTCAACATTGAAATGACAGCAATTATCAGATGCTACTAGATCCTATTACTCAGCATCATGGGTTTCATTACATATTGCTTAAGACAACGTATGCAAGAAGTTGGGTGGCTGAAATCCTATTTTTAGAAGTGATCCTAAAGAAGTGATGTTGTCATCAAGGATAACAACCAAAATGACCAAGCACACAGCTTTGATCTAATATTTATGAATGTTTCCAATAATCAGAAAACTCAGCCAATTATGGGATCAGGTAGGTGACCAAGGAAAGGTGCAAAAAGGAGTGATATGTAAGTGTAAAGACAATTTACCAAAGCACTTCTGATGACCAGACACTAAAAATCGTGACAATGCAAAATGTTTTTGAATGTCCCTTGAGTTTCTATGTTTCTGTGTATTGCTTAGACAATTATGTCTCCGTCAAAGTTCTGCTGGAAAGAAATGGATGTTAATCAAATATATTAAGAAGAACTCTTACAGCCAATAGTTTGGGGCCAGGCCCAATATCTTTAATTTCTACAGGAATTTGGGTTCCAGTTCTGAATATTCTGTGGAAGATATTTGTTAAATGTTTAGAAGGTGCCTATGTGACTTAGAAGTATGCTTCTCTCCCTTCCCAAAGATGTCTGCATATGTTTTATTTCCAGGGAACAAGTCTTTCTTCTCTTGTTTCACACCAAGAGGCATAAGGCTTTTGCCTGACCACTGGTGCAAGCGAACAAAGATGGGTGGTAGTGAGAAGAGAAAGTGAGAAATCCAAAATCAAGTGAACTTGATTTAAAAAAATAGTGTTAAGCTTTTTTTTTAAAAAAAAGAAGTTAAAATGTGCTCAGATAGCAATACATTTATTATCACTTAGCAGCCAAGGCATGTCTAGTCATGGACCTCAGAAAAACTTAGGTATTTAGGTGTAATATTGTGGAACAAAAAGGGAAAAACCACAGAGGAATCCTCGTGACTTTGGAAGCATGACACTTCATTTCATAAAATGGGATCAGTGCTGTTACCTTGGCCAGGGCTTTTACCCCACTGACTGTCACAGATTGAGTTTTTCAGGGGGAAGGAAGGGAGTGTTTTCATTCACCAAAGGGACTGAACTTGACTTGGTGTGCACCTTTCTGCTCCTGTGAACACTGGCATCACTGCAGCTTCTTGTGTAACACAAAGCAACAAGAACTTGCTAAAAACATCCATCTCCACAAGAGCCAAAAAATGGGAAAGTTCTGGATTAGGTGTGCTGAACCAGGTGCAATGTGAGTGTAAGGACATGGTCCAGCTTTGAGACCCCTTGGTCCCAGCAAGTACCAGCCCAGGCTGCAACACATGCTAAAAAGGCTTGAAATCTGCAGTATCATGGATCCTTGTGCTACCACACATACACCATGAGGGACACAGGGAGGTGGCACCAGCCAGATGTATTTGCAACCAGGGCAATCAGGTTTGAATGTACTTTGCAGAATTTGACTTTTTAATTTCTGGCCATTGACTGCACTGCAGCGTTTCACCCTGGGCTGCAGCCAGGGGTGCAAACTTGCCTCATTTCCCCATGCATGGCAAATTTGACATGTCAGTGGTCAGAACAAGGGTTATGGCTGATATATGGCAGCTAAAACAAGCTGCTGTATTTCAGGATGCAAGGTCCCCAGCAGCAGCAGCTGCAGATGACATTACTTAAATGCAGGTCACTTCACAGGTACAGATTTTATAAATTTCTGGGCAAAATTTAAAGTGATACTGGTAGTTCTGTTAAGGTTGCTGTGCTGATTCATTTGAAAAATTGTTTTAATTGAGGATATCCCCAGCCCCTTCTCCCCCTGCCCCGGTATGTTTTAAACTTTCAAGTTTGTAGCTATCTTCCCAGGCTTTACAGCCTGCTGACTATGCAGCAACCACCGGTGTGTGTCTTACACTGTCACAAGCCAGGGATGCCATTAGGGCTTGCCCAGCTGTGCATTGCATTGGAATGGAGCACTTTGTACATGTGACTGCATCGTTTCACACAGAGTTCACGTGCTGTCCCTGACTGGAGATGATGGAGGAGGGACCGCTGTCCTTTCATCCCACAGGTGAACTGCTTCCTGAGGCATGCATGGCCATATTCCTCCACCACCTACATTTAAATCAGGATACCACTAGCCCAGGCAATGGGATAGAAGTGCACATGTTTATGATTTCCCCTAGTCCTCACCAAGAGCTTCTGTAGCTTTCATTACCACCCACCAGACATTTCTTACATGGGCTTTTTACTGTTCAGTGCCTGGTCTATTTTACTGCTAAATCATTGGCACACATACATAATCAGCAGGTATTGTACAGCTCAGAAAAAAAAAGGATTGATATAGAAAATGTTTGTGTCATAAATATTTAAATATTTAATAGGTGATGGTGAGAACTGTCACTTTAGAAGAAGTCAGAGATATGCTCAAAGATTACGGCTGCTTCAAGTCAAAGATCAACTTCTGACTGTTTTCAGCTGCTGTTCATTATATAATGAACTGCTTTTTCTTAAGAGACCAGGGACATTTTTAACATACACTAGAAGGCTGAGAAGCTAGCTGTTCTCCTAGTGGGCATGTCTGCAATGAATACTAGATTGGGGAAACCAAAGGGAAATAGGAAAGATGGCAAAAAATTTCACAGAAGATTTACAGTGAGTCCCAAATGGGAACTTGCCTGGGACAGAGAGGGGAAAACTATTCCTGTTCATCTGACCTGGAATAAATGTTACAAGGCTGCCACCATATGGTAGGCAGTCTTTTTTCTCCTCCCTCCTCCTCCCACCCACCTTCCATCCCCCC